>JPKE01002809.1:0-14497 GCA_000750995.1 Pseudogymnoascus sp. VKM F-4520 (FW-2644) | reverse complement strand
TCCCACCTTCGAAAATACATTTACAGGTCACGTGATACCCATTCCCAAAAATGTCCACTAATCCCGAAAAGGTAACCCCTCTACCACAGAGAAAATATCGGGTATCCTCGGGCGAAAAGCACCCGCCTTCGGGCCTGTCATGTGGGGAATACTCCCCCAGTCACGGGCCTCGGTTCCTGGATCTTCGGGGGGAGATGTGTTCTGCATGAAGGACTGCTTTTTGATGTATTTTCTGTATATTTTTTTTGTGTGATGTGCGCGCTGCTGATGTCTTGGAAGTGGTCGTCGTGCATACGCAGGGAATAGGTGGGATTTGCTGCGTGATGGGGGTGGGTGGGATGTGAGAATGCTGAGTACGCACGGGCGGATGGATGGATGGAGCATGTAAGTGATGGGACTGAATCTTCACGGACGCAGAAGCCATGGGGAAGGTGTGCAGACAGATGCATGCATGCTCGCATTCATTTCTCCCGAACGCCAGTTCCCTTGCGCAAAGACGGAGCGAAGTGTGCCTCTCCCTCTCTCACTCCAAACATGGTATGTACAGTTCCCTCCCACATCACCTACCAGCCAGTGGTAAGTCCCTCTCCTTCCTCCCTCCTTCCCTTCTCCCTTTCCCATTTCCCCCAGTCTCTTTCTTCATCTGTTGTTTTCCTTCATTGTCACACCCAACCATCACCATTATCGACGCCACCAATCCCTCCCCCCAACGGCCTCCTCAAACGGGCGTCATCGCACATGCTTGAACCAGCCGCTGGCGGCGGCGATGGAGACGGACTTGTCCATGACCCACTCGCCGACGTCGAGGTAGGAGTCGATCCATTTCTTGACGTCTTTGTTGTCGGTGATCTTGTCGGTGTTGAAACTGGGGCTGGTGCCCAGATGGGCTTTGTTAGTCTGGTGGAGTGATGGTGTGGGATGGGGTGGTGGGTGTTGTGGTCGAGAGAGAGCGAGAGAGAGTGTGTGTGGGTGGGTGTGTGTGCTTTGGGGTATGTGGAGGCTGAAGATGGGGAAACTCACGTCAAACCCGTCGACCTCTTCATTCCAGCAAGGATAGTGGAGACTACACGACATTAGCAGCTGCTACTCCAAGATCCCTTGGGACCCGCGGGAGGGGAGAAGAAAGAAAGACGTACTGAGCACAGCATCAAAGGCATAGTGAGTTAACCTCCCGAACTTTCCCCAGAGACCAAAAGTTAGCAGGTTGAGGAACTGAAGGGTCGATTAGGACTGCAGTGCAGGTTTGTCTCGTGGACGGCGCTGGCGGGTGTGATGGGGAGGAGGGGGGACTCACGACCATGGTTGTGGTTGGTGCGGAGTGCGCTGAGTGTTTGCGATATAAAAGGTATGTGAATCTCGGATTTCTGACGAAGATATGAGGCTGATCGGTGTGGGGTGTAGAGCTTAGGTTGAGCTTGTTTGGTGGTGGGTGTTGATCGCTGTCTGTTGCTATGGGCGGCAAAGTGTCAGATGGGTGACGACGGGAATGTGACGAAGCGACGGGACGGAGACAACAAGCACAAGGTGTTGTTGCGGGGCACCGGACTTGGTTTTGTGTGTTTGGTTGTTGTGGGCAACCGTTGTCACGTGCTGAGAGATGAAATATCACGTGGGACAACAAACTCGACAAACTCGACAAACAGAGCAAACACAACAAACTCGACCAGACACAGCAAACACAACAAACACGAACAAACACAACAAACACACAACAACATTGCACTTCTGGCACAACCCAACCACCGTACCACCCCACCACTGTGCGACTACGGACACCTGTACTCGATAAAACAGAAAACGGCCGCACGGCCCGAATGAACGTCCGATATAGCAACCAATCAGCTTGACACGTTCCGGCGTTTGTGGTGATTTTTAGCTGGTTTTATCTGGGTTTAGCTGGGTTTAGGCTGGTTGAGCTGGTGCTGTCAGAGATTTGGAGATTCTGACTGAAAGTCTGAAAGTCTGCCCATCAAATTTGTCCCTCATCGATCCCCCACCAGACCTTCTTCACCTCTCTCTTCTCTATACAAACAACAACCACCACAGCAAAAAGGAGTCTATTACTCTCTATCTATCTTTCACTGTGAGTATTTGCTTCTTTTCCCTTTCTTTATTCCTCTCCCCACACCCCAATTTTGGCATGGAGATCCAAAATAAAACCCCCAATGCGTTCATTCATCATTCGGCGCCTTGGCTTGATACATGACAGCATGCAATTGGGGGTTGGGAGGGGTCGGGCAACCTAGCCTTATCGGCGAATCTCAACCATTCCTCTGCCCCACCACAAAACGAGCAGAATCGGAGAATCAACGACTACCAACACCAAAAGCCACATTTAACCATTTAACTCTTGCTCAAGGCTGATATATCTTCTTTTTTTTTTCTCCAGCAGTCATCTCAGGTCCAAACACACAAACAATCTCCACTCCGACCTTCTTCTCTCCTCTCTCCACAAACCCTCATAACTCGAATAATACTCCTACCACCACTCCACTCAACTACCCCTCCATCAAAACCTTCACAATGGCCACGGCTTTGGAGCATCTCTCCAACCACACCAAGATCGCCTGGTTGAGCGGCCTCGACACCGAGTTCAAGCCCACCAAGAACTACCGCCGCACCTCCATCATCTGCACCATCGGCCCCAAGACCAACTCCGTCGAGGCCATCAACAAGCTCCGCAAGGCCGGCCTCAATGTCGTCCGCATGAACTTTTCCCACGGCTCATACGAGTACCATCAGTCCGTCATCGACCATGCCCGCGAGGCTGAGAAGGTCCAGCCGGGCCGTCCGATTGCCATTGCTCTCGACACCAAGGGACCGGAGATCCGCACAGGAAACACAGTTGGTGATGCGGATCTGCCCATCTCCGCGGGTGATGAGATCAACATCACCACTGACGACAAATATGCCGCTGCCTCTGATACCCAGAACATGTAAGCTGGCCTCCCTTTCTTGGCGCGAACAAGTATCTAACAACCCCAGGTACGTCGACTACAAGAACATCACCAAGGTGATCGCCCCAGGCCGCATCATCTACGTCGATGACGGTGTCCTCGCCTTCGATGTCCTCGAGATCATCGACGACAAGACCATCCGCGCCAGGGCCCGCAACAACGGCAAGATCTCCTCCAAGAAGGGCGTCAACCTCCCCAACACCGACGTCGATCTCCCCGCCCTCTCCGACAAGGACAAGGCCGATCTCCTCTTCGGTGTCAAGAACAACGTCGACATGGTCTTCGCCTCGTTCATCCGCCGCGGTGAGGACATCACCGCCATCCGCAACGTCCTCGGCGAGGCCGGCTCGCACATCCAGATCATCGCCAAGATCGAGAACAGACAGGGCCTCAACAACTTCGCCGAGATCCTCAAGGAGACCGACGGAGTCATGGTCGCCCGTGGTGACCTCGGAATCGAGATCCCCGCCGCCGAAGTCTTCGCCGCCCAGAAGAAGATGATCGCCATGTGCAACATGGCCGGCAAGCCCGTCATCTGCGCCACCCAGATGCTCGAGTCCATGATCTACAACCCCCGTCCAACCCGCGCCGAGATCTCCGACGTCGGCAACGCCGTCACTGACGGCGCCGACTGCGTCATGCTTTCCGGCGAGACGGCCAAGGGCTCCTACCCCGTCGCCGCCGTCACCGAGATGCACGAGACGTGCCTCAAGGCCGAGAACACCATCGCCTACATCGCCCACTTCGAGGAGATGTGCAACCTCGCGGTCCGCCCAACCGCCATCGTCGAGTCCGTCGCCATGGCCGCCGTCCGCACCTCGCTCGACATCAACGCCGGCGCCATCCTGGTCCTCTCCACCTCCGGCGACTCCGCCCGCTACCTCTCAAAGTACCGCCCCGTCTGCCCCATCTTCATGGTCACCCGCAGCGCGTCGGCCAGCCGCTTCGGTCACCTGTACCGTGGCGTCTACCCGTTCCTCTTCAACGAGGAGAAGCCCGATTTCTCAAAGGTCAACTGGCAGGAGGACGTCGATCGCCGCATCAAGTGGGGTATCGCCGAGGCCTTCAAGCTCGGCGTCCTCACCGAGGGCGAGAGCGTCGTCGTCGTCCAGGGATGGAAGGGCGGCATGGGTCACACTAACACGTAAGCCCCCATTTTCTCATTACCCCCCCCCTCACCAACCAACTGTCTCCCCATCCCCCCCTCCCAATTAACCCCCCCGCCAAAACGAACGGATCACTTCTCTAAAACTGCGTCCCGTCTCAATAGCATCAGAGCTCTTACCGTCGATGATGAAGTCATCAAGCTGAGTAAACTCCCCAAGCGCATGCGCGGGGTCTCGGAGGCGCAGCCGCTGGGGCAGGGAGGGCCGCCCGCGAGCGGGGCGAGGGCGTCGGTGGCGTCGTCGCCGAAGCAGAGGAGGACGTAGATGCGGTGCTTAGTGCTTCCATCCATCCATCAATCAGCCAATTGGACACACAATTTGAGCGCACGACTCTGAGAGGGGAACGCGGATATTTCTTTCTTGGATCACCGAGGGACCGATAAAAGCACATTTTTCACATTTTTGGATTTTTTTTTTTTTTGCAAAACAGTTACTAATCATCTTTCTTCAAACAGCCTCCGCGTCATCCAGGCAAGCGAGAGCCTCGGTCTCGCAAAGGTTTAGATGGCGCTGCGCGCTGGCGGAGCGTTTGCTTGATGGGATTTTTTTTAATTTCTAAATAAAATGGGGAAATGAGATAAGATGGGATGGGATATGAAGAAACCTCGCCACGGGTACGCCGCGGATGGGCAGGGAGGGACTGGAGACCCGCGCGGCCAATGTAGGCGGGGCCCGGCGCTGGGGCCCGTGGGCGAGGGGAATTATGGATGGATAGATGATGGATGAATGGGGGATGCAGGGAGGGAGTAGATTTGGGGGAGCGGGTGCATAGGGTAGCGTGGGGGATAATAGACTGCTTCTTTACTACTACTTCACCCAGACCATGCTTGCTGTGTTTGACTGTTGGGGGGGGATGGGAACGGGGGCTTAACGATCTCGACCGCGCGACGCCGACGTCAGCAGCGTTGTTTATAGAGATGAACTAACCAAACTTCACTACTTCGACCCCAGGAAAAAGCTACACCATATCCACCACCCTCCCCCTGGACTCGACAACCTCCCCACCCCAGGGGCTTCGAAAGGCCGGAGTTAGGTTGCGGAAAGAAGCGCGCCTCTGGGGAAAAAAAAAAGGGCAGCAGCACCAGCATCTCGGAAAAAATGAGTCTTGTGATGTCGTGGTGTGTAAGCATGGTCAAGGCTTGGCAGGGATGAAAGGCAACGGTCCGAATCCTTTGACACTAAGACCAGCACTTGGATAGCGCCAATTGAATGTTCAAGAGTATAAATATGCGGTGTGAGACGGCGATGAGGGAGATGGAGGGAGAGAGAAATATCGTGGTTTTCTCGGTCAATTCGGGCCCGTATAATTCTTATATCCGAGGGATAGTCATTCACAATGCGGACAAAAACAACCACCTTCCTCCTCGCCGCGCTGGGGACAGCCGTCTCCAGCACCGAGACATGCGTAATAAATATTTCCCTTCAAATTTAAAGCTTCAAAACTAACAAACCCACCAGTGCACACTCCTCCAAAAGTCTCTCGGCTCCCAACTCACATTCCCAAACCAATCCCCATACAACAACACCATCACCTCCTACTGGGCCCTCCAAGAATCCTCCCCCACACCCTCTTGCATCCTCCTCCCCTCCTCCCCCGCTGCCATCTCCCAGACCCTCTCCCTCCTCTCCGCCACACAATCATGCTCCCTAGCCATCAAAGGCCGCGGCCACAACCCCGCTCCAGGGTTCGCTAATATCAACGGCGGCGTCACGATAGACATGACGCCCCTCTCCACCATCGAGATCAGCGCCGACCACTCCATCGCCAAGATCGGCGCGGGCGCGTCCTGGCTGGATGTGTACCAATTCCTCAACCCCCTAAACGTCTCCGTAGCCGGTGGGCGGAACGGGGGCGTTGGTGTAGGCGGCTTGTTGGTGGGTGGTGGGATTGCGCATTTCGCCCCCAGAGTGGGATGGGCGTGTGATGGGGTTGTGAATTTCGAGGTAAGTCGAGTTGAGCCAGCTATCTTGGAGTTTCTCAAGTTGAGGGGTGTTAATGGTAACAAAAAAACAGGTCGTACTAGGGAACGGCACCCTCGTGAACGCAAACCGGACTTCGCATCCTGATCTCTTCCGCGCGCTTAAGGGGGGAGGGAACAATTTCGGTGTCGTGACGAGGTTTGATCTCAAGACGTTTCCGCAGGGTGATATCGCGTCCGCGCTCGTCATCAATGATATATCCCAGCGCGATGCGGTGTTGAAGGCGTTTACGGAGATCACTACAGCAGCTGAATTCGACGTCTACGCTTCGCTCGTGACGTCTCTTGTTTTCACTTCCACCACGGGGAAGTGGGAGATTATTAATATAGTAGCCTACACCCAACCCGTTACCCAGCCGGCTGTCTTCAAGGATTTGTTGGCGGTTCCTAGTGCGACTAACAGTACATCCCTGACTATTACTACCTTAGCAGAGTTGGCTGATGAGGCTGAGACGCCTCCTACGTGAGACAACCACCGGATTCAATTGTATGACTTGAGAGACTGACCAAGGACAGAAACCAAATCATGGCCACAGCAACATTCAAGCCATCCCTCGCCCTCATGCTCGAGTTTTATGACCTAGCAAACGAGTTCTTCACCTCCTTCAACCCCGTCGGCGGCATAACATGGCTTCTCACATTCGAACCCCTCGTTGCCGCCATGGTACCTAAGTCGAGGGGTAATCAAGACGACGTCCTCGGTCTGGGGCCGGGGGATAACGGGTTCAGTACGTTCATAGACACAACACCTGTCCTTGTATAGATGCAAGCTAACCTCCACTCTCTAGTTCTCCTATTATCAGCTAGCTGGGCTGATACCGCTTCGACGAAGGCAGTGGAGGAAGCTACGCGCCATGTTATGGCGCTACTAGAGGCATGTGCGGAGGCAAAGGGATTGTTGTTGAAGTTCCAGTACCTCAATTACGCGGCTCCGTTTCAGACTCCGCTTGAGGCGTATGGGGAGGAGAATCTGAGGTTTCTGAGGGGGGTGAGTGGGAAGTATGATCCAAAGGGGGTCTTCCAGAAACGAGTCCCGGGGGGGTTTAAGTTGTGGTAGTATAGGGGCCATTTAACTTATAAATGACTTGGGTTGGATATCTATAAGACAAAAAGCAGCTTCGTTAGAGTCTTGTGTCCTGTAGAAACATTAGTCAGGCGTATTGATGAACTGCTGGTACTAAACACTATGATTCCTAATACTGCGGCTCATCTACGGATACTCAAACGACAAGTTAGCAACCTAGGATCGGTTTTAGCCACACCATATACGACACGACCGCGGCACTCAACCTCTCTCCAGCGGCCTCAACGGACACTCCCCATACGGCCCCCCATACACTATATAATTCGCCTCCATGCCCTTACTCAAATGCGTCGTGAAATGGCAGATGAGCTGCCACCACCCCGGATTCGACGCCGTCATCAGCACCGACGTCATCTGTCCCGGGTTGAGCACCACCGTGGCGGACGTCGCCCCAGTCACGGCGTCGATGGTGTTCTCGCCGTGCATGTGGAAGACGTGCGTATCGAAGCCCATGTCGTAGAGATACCAGATGACGGGGTCGTTGACACACATGGAGAAGGGGGGGTTGTTGGCGTAGATGTAGCCGTTGATCTGTGGTGTTATATGTTAGTTGTTTCGTTGGATTCGGGGGGTTGGCTAGTTAGGGGGTCGCAGGGAGGGGCTTACAGGAAAGAAATTCGGCGCCATGGTGGTAGTAACATTAGTCTTGGGCGTGTTGATGAACTGCGGGTACCAAATGCTGTGATTCCCAATGCCCTGGATCACCTGTGGATACTGGAACGACAAATTCGCGACCTGGGATGCCATGCCGGGGAGGTACTTCTGGACGTTGTGCAGGGCGAGGAAGGAATTCGACTCCTGGTTGTCCGAGTAGATGAGCACAAATTCGCGGTTCCCCTTCATGACGGCGTCCATCCGGCCTGGGTTGTAGATGATCACCGGGCCGTAGGAGCCTGCGTCTTGGTCTTGGTACATGCTAACGTAGGGGTGGTAGGAAAAGACGCGGCTATCATGGCCGGGGTTTGGAGCAGATCCTGATGGGACGAGCCTTTCAGGGTGTTAGTACTTCATCTTCTCTCATCTGAATTCTCTCATCTGAAGTTGTTGGAAATAGGTGCCAACCTACCATTTGTAGACAAAGCATTCTCCTGGGGGAACTGCATTCCCGATGGTAACACTTTCAGTCCCATTGTAATAAACGCTGCCTTCCGACTCCTTGGTGTAGTATAGCCCCATCGAATGCATGCTCGAAAAGAACCGGTCCATCTTGTTCACAAACATGATCTCCAAAGTCTCAGCACATTTCCACAGCCACCGAGGCAACAAAACACCTCCAACTCGAGAGAACTAACCTCAATCATATCACCAACCTCAGCGCGGAGGATAGGCCCCTGAAGACCTAGCCAATCCGGCTGCTTGGTCCGCTCCTTGAACGAGGCATCCGTGTATCCCTTGTACATCGCCTTGTCAAACTTGGTCCCGATGCTCGTGTTCGAGGCGATATATCCGTATGTCTGGGCCCGGAAGGACTCATTCATTGGTACGCCGAGCCAATTATCCCACCCTATGCATCAGAAATGTTTATCAGAATCAGAATTGCGTAGGGAAGTGTATCAAATATGCCATACCTGTCGGGGCATAATCCCATGGTTCTACTTCGGCCGCAACATAGTATCGACGGACCCTGCCAGAGAATGTAAAGGTTGGGGGGACATAGTACGGCAAGTGGCCGTCTAGACGGGCTTTGCAGTCTTCCCACTGTCGGCATGTGGCGACAGCAGCGGCTGCGAGGAGAAGATAAATGGAGGGTAGTAATGAATGCATTGATTAATGAATATCAAACTCAAAGAATAAACCCAGGACTTATTGACACGAACGACTGAAACGACTGAATGGAGAGCTAAGTTATAATATTGGGGATTGTAATATCGGAGATGTTCCTTGGGATGATTTGTTTTTCTCAAGAGGTCAGGAGGAAGAGGAGATATAAGTAAAGTAAGAGCACACCACCCAACCTTTTCTATAAGGAAGGCGCGGTCTTCCTTATAGAGCACACCAGCCAACCTTCTCTATAAGGAAGGCACGATGGACTGTTCCAAACGCGGAGAATGAATCTGTTGTTCTGGATTGCTGTCCTTCTGTCCTACTAACCTTCTGCCCTGTAACATTCTATCGTTCCGTTCTAGGACTCGTAACCAGAAGTAACCAAGTAACCCCAGCGACGTGGACATTCATCGTCTGGTCGCGGGAGACAGACGATTGCCCCAGTCAGTGTTCTGTACTGCATACCTACGTAATAGAGTAGGAGAGCGCTCGTAGCTGGATATGTTTTCTCGGCGATAGGCCTTCTGTTCGGTGAACATTGACATTCTGTATGACTGACTCCATAGCTGCACAGTTAATAGCTAGCTAGTCACCACACCGAAAACCAGAACTTATGCGAGGGCTTTAGGTCTTGGGAAGAAATTCAAAACGTGTCTATCTACAATATCTATAATCTAAATGCTCACGTAACACTCGTGCACGATCTATCCGCCACCGGCCTCCCCTTCCTCACCCCATTCCCCTCCCCCCCATGCCCCTTCCCAAACACCGCCCTGGCCCTCAACTCCGCCACCGCCCGATCCAGCTCCAGCTCAACGCTACAATGATTCCTCACCCTCCCCAGCAGCGGCCACGTGGCCCTCTCCCCCGCCTCACACGCCCTGACCATAAACCCCGGCGACGGATTCTTCAAGATGGCCACGAAATCCTTATACTCCACCCTCGGCAGGATCGTGATGTCGCCAGAGTACTTCTGGGACAGCATATTGCGCGCTTTATTGCAGATATTCGGCAGCACGCCCAATTGCGCCAGGACGTGAAGACGGTGCAGGGCTTCTGACTTGGCGAGGCGGGTGAGCGGTGCCAGGAGCGGGGCGAGGTGGGAGTTTAGTTTAAATGCTGAGGGTTGCGAGAGGCTGGGGGCGGAGGAGGAGAGGAAGGGCACGATGTGTGGGTTCACCTGCGAGACGATGAAGTGGTTTACGTTGAACATCTCGGCGAGGCTGGTCATGGGGAGGTCGTTGTCGACGCTGCCGTCGATCCAGCGGAGGGGGGTGGGGTTCCAGGGGGAGTGCTCGCCGGTGCCTGGGTTTTTGGCGAGGATGTGGGCGGAGGAGAAGACGAAGGGGACGGAGCAGGAGGCGGCGACGGCGGACCAGATGAGCACGTTGGGGCTGGTGATGTAGTTTAGGAGGCGTGGGAGCTCGTAGATGGAGGAGGGCGAGACGCAGATGTTGAGGATGCGGCGTGTGCGGTTGTAGGCTTCTTGAAAGGTCATGTCGCCTAGGAGCTCCTGCATCACCTGGGTGAGATGCTTGATGTCTATCCAGGCACCGTGGGTGAGGAGTCGCGCGACGTGTTCCAAGGCGCCTTCTTCACGATCTTGCTCTTCGAACACGGCGAGATTGCCATGAGGAAATCCCCGCAGCACATCGGGAATCTCTTCGTCTGTGCGTGTGCACAGCACCGAGCAGACTATGGAGCCTGCCGACGCCCCAGAGATGATGCGTGGAAGCAACTTCTCCTCAAACAGCGCCTTGAGAACGCCAATATGATACATCCCGAGCGTCGCTCCGCCACTGAGTAGTAGCGCACTCCTCCCAAACGCCTGCCGCGCAAGGACAACCTGCTCCATTAGGTCCTTCGTATCCAACCCTGCCGGCAACGTCCTCTCATCCGTCCTAGCAAGCTTCTGTATCGTCTCAATCGTCGCATCAATATAGCTCTCGATCAGATCCTTAGTCCCCACATGCGAATGCTGGTATAACTCCACGTTCCCCATCCCCCCCAGCCCTCGCGATAGCGACGTCCGCACAAGATACAGCATGCGCCTCACATCACCACTCGCCCGCGCCTCATTCAAGAGATCCAGACGCGCCTGTATCAGTGGGGCATCAAACTCTGAAGACTCATTGTCTGTCCTCCACGCCTCATTGCCTTCGAGTATATCCAGCTCCCGCGCCACAGCCCTCCATTCCTCGACCCGTGTGGCGTCGCGTAACCGCTGGGTTACGAGGTGGATGTTTTCGGCTCTGTGTTGGGCTGCCAGCCGCTGGTCGGAGGTGAGGCCATCGCGTAGATGTAGGACGGTCGAGGTAAGGTAGGTGTTGGAGGCTTTGGCGAGGTGGGCGAGCTGCGGGAGGCTGCGTCGGGAGCGGGAGGTGTTGACGGTCTGGGGTGTGGCGACGGAGTCAACCCAGGTGGCTGCGGAAGCGTGTGATGTAGGAGTGTCGAGGAGAGGGAACATAATGCCCCATGGGCGAGCGTTGGGTGGTGGTCGTGTCTCTATTTGTAAGAGTGTCGGTATGTTCGTCGTCGGCCTATAAATTCATCTTCGTGGCATGTGCCATCATCTGTTTCCAGTCTTCCCTCGAGACAAGAGTTGCCAACAAAAGAGACTAGCAAACTAGATGAAATGGGAAGGATAAGAGTGCTAAATACACGAGGATGTATGTAGTTCCATGACCTACTGAGTGAGTAAAAGCTTCCTCAGCGCACTTGCCATCATCTTACAGTCATCATCGTTGGCGTTCCGGTTGTGTCTATCACATGTCTCGTGATCACAGGGCAACCAGCTACCACGGCACGGTGTTCCAACCACCAAATTCCCCAAAGACCCAGCGCTGATCACCCTAACGAGGACCCGCCAGTGCCGCCGTAACCACATTGGTCCCACACTATCAAGATCTTGGATGCGATCCGGCAGGAATAGATGGCAAAGTCCAGATGCAACAACCGGATTTCACAAATCCCCACAATCTCATGGCACCGGAATTGGCTTAATTCCCATGTTTGGAGTAAAAGTTGTTCCCGCTCTTTAATCAACGAGTCAGGATGTTCGTTTTACCAGATCGGGAGAAAGGACGGAGGGAAAGAGAGACGATACTCAACTGGGGCATATCATCACGTTATGCAACGGCTCCAGAATACCCCGTTCTCCGTACTCTGTATGCTGTGAATAGCATCCCAAAGGCCAAAGATTTAGCTGCCGCTGCCAGAATACCATTGCATTAATGATTATAATTTACAATTTCTGACCCCAATGGAGTATTGGAGTAGAGAAGAGTATGTTTTGCTGCTGTGATTCAGAGAAGGATGACTTGTTAGAGCATGGATTTCATGGATTTCGTTTGTTCCTCAGGCATCAACATCCAACAGCAGCATACAATCACTGGGGACACACCTGGAGCAGTGAGGGAGTGAGTTTAAATATGCAGTATAAGCCACTCAGCACGGGCAAGTTGCTGTACAAATCCCAGTTTCAATTTCACAATTTCACAAATCCTATATCCCCATGATAATTACGGGCAACGGCAAACCTGGAGATCGGAAAGCCACCACCACGCCAGAAAGCGCCCTAAGCTCCATCCCCAACCCACATCGGAGATCAACCTGGAACCGCCTGCCATAGCCGCTGCCGCCCCTACGGTCGTCCGTTCACCCCTCCCCTCCCCTCCCCTCCCCGACCCTACCAGCGCCCTCTCCCCTCCGAGCCTCTTGAGAATGCCCTTGTTCGGTGGACATCATAGGTCCAGCTCTTCAACTGCATCTTCGTCACAACAGCATGCACCAGGAGGCGCCACAGCAAATCTACTCCAAGCTGCGCAAGTTCTAGGCTCCGTGGGGACGCCATCTGTGAGTACTCGGACCACTGCGGCGGCTACAGCCACAGCTCCTGCAGCTCCACCAGCCAGTCTGTATCCCTCCCCCACAGCCTCCTCCCACACCTTCAATGCGGCAGCCCAACCCGCCGCCCAACCTCCCAATCACAGCCCTTCGAACGCCATGATGTCGAACCCCGCCGCTCCCAACAACGCGCAACATTTCGAGACGCCGCGGCGACCCCAGGCGTACGCGCGACACCCCGACGAGCTGCACATGGGCGACGCGGACAGCGCAGCTGCACAAAAGGGTCCCCTCTCACCACGCGACTACGGAGCCGCAGGAGCACCGCGTATAAACCTTGAGCAAGCCACGCCTGAGACCTCAAACTACCAAAGCAACCTCCCTGGCCCTCTCCAGAGCGGAGGAGCCACCCACAGGCCACCAACCCTGTCCTCGAACAGCACCCCCTCCGTGCCCGCGCTGCAGACTACAATGCCAGCCGACCCGTTCGCGACGCCGCTGCGCTCGAACCAGAACCTCTCGCACAACTACTCGCGATCCAGTCCGTCGACGGCATACGATGGACAGCCGTACCAGCCGTACACGACCACGCCCGGTGGCGGATCGGAGCTCTCGCAGTTCTCGACGCCCAGCTCGCTGAAGTACGCGCCGGGACAGCAGAGGAACGTGTCGAATACGCCGCTGGGGCTTGCGGATATCCGACCGCGTGCGGACTCGACGCTGTCGGATGCGGTGCTGCCGGGCGCCAATCCGTATTCTTATGATGGTGCGAATGCGGTGCCGACGAATAGCAATTATCTGGCGCCCTGGGCAATTTACGCGTTCGATTGGTGTAAATGGCCGTCGCACAATAATGATGCCGGGAAGGTTGCTGTAGGAAGCTATCTTGAGGATGGGCATAACTTTGTAAGTCTAGTGTTATAGTCTGCTTTTGCTTCCTGTGCTAACGATATTTTGCAGATTCAAATCCTCGAGACATCGATCAAGCCTTCGTCACCGGAGCCATACTCGTCATCCGCCCCCAAATATGGCCTCGAATTTTCGAAAATCGCAGAGGCTACTCATTCATACCCCGTCACACGCTTGCTATGGGAGCCGCCATCTTCTCAGAAGCAGTCGACGGATCTCCTGGCGACATCGGGCGACCACCTCCGACTATGGTCTCTACCAGCAGATATTTCCATGTCAAGCCACTCCAACTCCATTACCCGATCTTCAAACCACGGACAGTCTCAGCCTCCCAGCAAGCTCACCCCGCTAGCTCTACTGTCCAATTCAAAGACGCCAGAGCACACAGCTCCTCTTACATCCCTGGATTGGAACACCGTCTCTCCATCCCTCATAATCACCTCGAGCATCGACACCACCTGTACCATCTGGGACATCCCCACCCTGACCGCCAAAACGCAGCTAATCGCCCACGACAAGGAAGTCTTCGACGTCCGCTTCTGCGCCAACAGCGTCGACGTCTTCGTAAGCTGCGGCGCCGATGGCAGCGTCCGCATGTTCGATCTACGCAGTCTAGAACACAGTACCATTATCTACGAGCCAACCGCCAAAGACGATAAAGGTAATTCACCCCCTCCCTTTTCCCCTCCTTAACCTAAACCAAACTAACACCCCCAAGACAACAACTCCTCATCCGGCCGCATCTCCCCCACCCTCGCCCAACAAACCATGGCCTACGCCCCCCCCCTCCTC
>JPKE01002808.1:0-27333 GCA_000750995.1 Pseudogymnoascus sp. VKM F-4520 (FW-2644) | reverse complement strand
CTATCCTGCACTTTCCCCTTCCCCCTTACTCAGACGCATCTCCCCCGAGACTTGCGGTCTGGTTCCCTATGATACATATCTCCCCGGGCAAAAAAAAGAACAAAAAAAGTGATCGAGAGTGTGGTAGTGTAGCTTGAGAAAACTGAGAAAAATGAACAAAGGAAATATAAATCAGATCATTAGAGGTATCCGGTGCCGCCCCCTAGACATATCGCACGACCGCAATAGTACACATCCGTAGCATGTAATATACCAGCCGCTGAAGTGGTCGCTGTCAAACTCTCCGTGTAGGTTGCGTGGGGTATCTCCTAAATCAGTCGGGAGAGAGAGACGATATCGAAGCAATCGCTCGCAAGGTAAACCATCCTATCCTGAACGCCGTGTAAAAAAAACCCATTGCAAAAACGCCTCGCTTTCATAAAAATCGCATCTTCTTCTGTCTGTCTGTATTTCTCATATCGCCGGCGCGACTGAACCGCGATTCTTCCCGAGCGTCCCAAAGATCTGCTCCGGGGGCAGACGGCTCATCTGGCTCGTCTTGTCGAACATATTAGTCGGTGCAGGCACGTAGCCCTCACGCTTGCGGCGGAGACGCTCGGCGACGATGCCAGCGACGACCAGTAGGAAGATCAGGGCAAGGGCGATAGCGAGGCCGATCAGGACAATGAGGCCGAGTGCGAGGTGGCTCTTCCCATCCTCGAAAACGTTTTGCTGCTGCGAGAAGATCTTGGAGATGCTTCCGGATCGTTTGTCGGATGTGCTGGTTAGAGCGTATGGCTGGAAGGCGGTTCCATTGAAGAGAACTGCGGAGGCGTTGCCGAAGGATGGCAGGTTGAGGGATCCGGTCAGTAATAGGGCGTGGTTGGATGGCACGAGATCTGTAGATGTGTGATCTTCTGACAACGGAAGGATTTGAATGCCGCGAATTTCTGACTTTGCTCCCAGCGTGTAGCCAATAGAACTCCACTTCGAGCCATCATACTTCATCAAGAAGGCTGAGCCGTTCGTTGCAACCCCTGAAACCCAAAACTGCGTAGCATCCTTGGACGCTGGCGTAAATGCAGTAACGGCCCCTGGAATCGCGGCACCACCATCAAACTCAGCCCAGACCTGAGATTTTGCGTCGTATGTAGCCAATGCAGTCTTGTTCCCAGCGACTTCAAGCGCTCCACCAACGATGAGGGAGTCGGCGGTTTGCCATGCCAACGTGTTCACCCTCCCGGAGATAGTGCCTGGACGATTCCACTGAGAAGCGGCCGCGGTAAAGACGCAAAGTCCAGGGCAGTCGAGGGAACCCGCATGGTCGAAGCTTCCAGCTACATAGACGTCTCCTGTGCTTTCTCTTATGCTGATGGAAGAAACGACCACTTCTTCACCAGCAAGCGCTGGAGGCTGGGTGGGTGTAGTTGCCGTCTTCAGATTGTAACTCAGGAGTCCGTTGATGCTAGCTCCGTTTACAGTGCCCGTGAGGGCTCCGCCAACCCACAAGATGTCGTCAATGGTTGCAAGAGCCATAACTGTAGACTCATTCTTGAGTTGAGAAAGTCCAGTTACAGTATCAGATTTTTCCCCGTCAAGAATGAGCAGATTGTTTATAGTAGAACCATCCGTAGCCTTAGCTTCGAAGTGTCCTCCAAAGATCGTCACATTGATTCCGTCCGCTTCGTAGAAATGCCCGGTCACAACGCCCGGAAGCGTGTAGTTGCTAGAAGTCGCTCTCTTGGAAATGGAGCTTGATGACTGAGATTGTGCTTGAATATCCACGGGAAAGCTACTGATATCTCCATCGGTTAAAGCAGCAGCACCGTATGCGCCAACCTGCGAAGAAGATAGCGAGCCCGAAAACAACGAGCCGCCGCCATTTGGAAGGTCAACAGCTGTCGTCAACTGGCCATCGAACGACATCTGCGTCGCCTTGAGATTTTGAAGCCAGTTGCCTCGCGAAGGAACCCAGATTGCAAACCCGGAAACTGGAATAGACTTGTTGGCGCCGAAGGCATTGATTTCATCAAAGTTTCCTGTGAGAGAAATGACTGTTTCAAGTGCTCCATTAGTGAAGTTAACAGTAAACGGAACAATATCCGAAACCCGTCCGTTGACGCCGGCGCCCAACGTGTTCCATGTCTTTTTGGATACGTCGTAGGCTGCTACATGATTCAGTCCCTTCGTGTTAGCTTTGCTTGTGTTGTCGAATTCTCCACCAATGTACACGATGCTACCGTTGACGAACATAGTATATACCACACCATTAAGGCCATCACCCGTTAGACTGAACGAGCTGGTCTTGTTGACGCCAAAGATGTTGTTCATTCCCTCAGCGCTGTAGTTTCCTGCTGCAATGGTGATATCGTCGGAAGTGGCGAGAGCTTTGATGTCTGCGCCCGGGCTCAGTGCGCTACCAGCTTTATCAATTGCCGACGCTGCAAATGAGCTCCCATCAATAGACTTCTTGGTGGGGTCGAATTCAAATAGGCTATTCAATCCGCCGGCTGAGTCAAGGAGAGTAAACCCGACTCTATTTGCCACAGCTGTCACCTGTCCACTCTGTCCAGAACTCGGAGCAAGTTTGATGGAAGGTCGGAATGCGTCGCTACCTGCGTCGATAAAGCCAATGTATATCTGATCGTACTTGTCGAAGTTGTTGGTCTGAAAGACATCTGTCTGGAAGGCGGGCTCGGTCGACCCAGCGCTCATAGTACCAGTGACGCGAACTTGCCCACGGGAGGCACAACTGTCGTCCTGAATGCAACCTGGCGTATAAATATTGACCGAGTAGTTTCCGGATTCTTTGATGTGAGGGAAGAAAACCACAGATTCAGAGTCCGAGGAAGCTTTTGATCCATCAATCTTCAGAGTAAGATAGTTCGACAGGCTTTGGCGAGAAGGAGTGACTTCCCAAGGCCCAGCGACAGTTGCCTTCGAGGCTGTAGACGAAGAGACGGCGCAATCGGGTTCATTGAAATCGTTAATGGCATAGGAGTAGATGTCGTCTTCGAATAGCTTGACGCCTGTAAGTCCGCCGCCACTTCCAAACCAGTCGGATATATCAATCTGGAACGTATTCATGCCGATAACATTGACAAAAAAGAAATCCTGGAAGGGAACATTGGGATCATTTGACAACGGACATTCCGAACTACAAGACGAGTTGGCGCCTGTCGCAGGATCAACATAGGTGAAGTTCATGATGCCGTTGATTGGCATAGCAGTATACCGCCATGTCTTCGTTCCCCTTCCATCTTGATGCGTATTCCATAGTCTCAGTTTGGTGGGCTGGAATCCAAATCCAAAATCAGCCCTCCAGAATCCGGGCGAGTTGTCTGCAAGGAGCCATGTGTTGCCAGGGCCATCCGCACCACTATCTTTGCAGACAATGTTCTTGGGGTCAGCAAAGTCAGCGGTTGACGTCGCCGGTCCAGACGTAATCGTGGCTTTAGCTATGTTGATGATCTGCTGGTCTGGGTCGCTAATAACAGTGGCGTTTCCAAGTCCAGTGAAGGAACCCCCAAATATGATTTTACCGGCGGAGGACTTCGTGATGGAGGTAACAGGGCCATTGAATCCAAGGAAAGGAAGATCTGTCAAGCCGTGGGTGCTGTTCAGTGAGGCAGCGTTCGTAGAGTTGGCCGCTTTGAACTTTCCTCCAATATACACTGTTTTGCTGGATTCATCGCAGTATAATGCCGAAACTTGGCCTGAAAGTCCGGGAACTGGTGTGACCGTCGAAGTATTGGGGTTGAACAGCGCAATTCCTTGGGATTCTACACCCCCTAAGCTGGTGAAATTGCCTGCCACTACCACGTTTGATACGCTACCATCCTTCGAGATAAGAGGGCACATGGACTGGATGCTAGCATCTGAAGATGCAACCGATGCGAATCCTCCATCCGGGAAACGAGCTAGAACTGATTCGGCGCCATTCGACGAAGACCCAAGCTCACTCTGCCCTTCATATTGGTACAATGAAATGCCATCAAAGTCGCCAGCTATACCGACTCGGCCGAACTGCGAGAGGTCGAGGTTCGGCGATGGTATGGGGTTGAACGTAATCGCTTGAGATAGTTGGGAGAACGAGGCCAAGGCGAGGCACAATTGCGACAAACGAAGCTGCTCCCCAGCTCCTCGACTCACTAACGATGGAAGCTTCATCGCTAGAGCCAAGAGCGTGGGCTCTTATGGGAAATATATAGTGGCGCCCTCGATCAGGGACTTGATGTCGAAATTCGGTACGGTGGGTCGGGATCCTTTCGAGGTTGAAACTGGAGTAAACACGGGCATCAATCCATCTGTGTATCCTCCAGTAGGCCTCAAAAGATTGTAACTCCTTCGGGATCTTTCGTAAACCGCCTGCTGTGCTTCTGTGAATGAGCGTGGTGTTGATGAGTGACGTGGAGAGGCTAATTAGGAGGTGAAGTTGGAAAGGATCTGACTGAGGTCGCGATTTCGCTTATTCAGTGATTGGGTGGCAGGGTGTTTTGCAACGTCAACTATACGAGAAGGTTGGGAACTTCATGTCTGACAACAAGCTCGGGCGGGCTGGGGACAGTTACAAGATTGTGGACTAATATTCACGATCTATTGCTGCGTTTATAGGGCATTATCTACATTTGACTTCAACAATTGCTGCCGCTCATACTTCAAGCCTCATTTCGCCAGTACAATTATTCTTGAAGCTAAGGGGTCCAGCCGTTCAGGTACAAAGGGTACCAAAGATACAGGGCAACTTAAGGGTCTGGTCCCCTTCTCCCATTTCCCAAGAAATAAAAACTCACTGTTTCCTGCGAACGGAACAGAAATTGATCCATATTTGAAAATGTACGCCGTCTAATTTCAAATCAAACAGAAAGGGGCGACTGGGGCATTCCAGGGGGGGGCTCCCAAGTTTCATTATTGCCTCATGTGTTGAATTTTATGGAACACATGAACACTAAAACTCTAAATTAACAATAGTTCATAGAGCTCAACATGTGAAAGGTTGCAAAGGTTAAAAACGCACAGATTAGAATACATATTATTAATATTGGGATCGTTATATAATTTCCATACAGCATTTATCTCAACTTCAGTGAGCCACTCGCAGCTTCGACTTTACGAGTGCACTTTTGGGGGAGTTTTAACACTATCCAATGGCTCTGATTACACTTCATGTAAGGGGAAAGATATGTCCCGCGAGGGACTAAGTACCGTGCGATTGTTGACAGACGGTCTTCTTCCAATGTAAAGCTGATCGTGGAGCTGGCAGTAGGGCAGGTCTTTGGGATACTGCGTCCGGCTGAGATGGTTTGCCTGATTATTCGGTGCCATATACAGTCCTGGGGAGTGTCTCCCCCAATGACCGAACATCTCCCTTTCCTGCTTGTTGTGGCTAAGACGCTGAAGGTCGACCTTTTCGGAACAGGATATAGTCATTTTTCCAACCACCAAATTCATTTCCCGGATCCAAATATGCTTGACAAGATGCTCTTAACAACAGGCTTCTTTTGCTTGGCCTTTGGTTCTTCGGTTCCCCCTGTTCTGGTTTTATAATCTCTTGGACTCTCATAATCCTTCTGCGACCCAGCCCACATGCCCTTCTTTTTGGATTTCGCCCAGGACTCTATGCTCCTGTATTTATCCTCTTTATTTCCAAACTCCGCGCCAGATTTAGCCTCGTATACCGTCGCCAATCCTGCTTTTAACATCTCCTGTCCAACGTCGCGACGGAGGATGCCATTTCGGACATAGACTGTAGCTACCAGACGATCGTACTGATCGCGTTTATAGATGTGGGCTCGTACCCTCCGACCCAAAATATATGACCTGAGCCAGGCAAGAGCTTCTCCAGAGTATGGTTGTGCTGTTTTGCCGAAATGAGCCGCCTCGGGCGCGTCGATACCGGCAATGCGAACAGCAATCTACAATTTGTTAATACCATTACGCCAAACGCAGGTAGTATCCCTACTGTGTGTTTCCTCAAATCAGCTGCCTTCTCCGGAACCTTTCGCAGCCAGCCCCAACCTGTAAATCTACCTCCAGGTGTATGGTACAGGTGAAAGTTATCGCCATCTCCGACCCTCGTCACAGTCCCGAACAGACTCCTCTTCCTGAAGAATCCGGGTTGTACATGAGTTGCCTCGGGGATGCGCCGTAGGTATAGTCGATAGACGCGAACGCTCAACAGGATTGTAGCCGTCAATAGGACGGTTGGAACCACCGCTTCCGGGTTTGCATAGTGAGCCCAGTTAGTGGCATTGAGACTATCAGCCCAGGCGACCTGCTTCTTCTTGTTGCTATCTTCGTTTCCAGCGTCCGAAGACCAGGGCGGCCATCGCATTGCGGTGAATAGTTAGCTGTAAGTCCAACAGAAGCTTGTGTGGATATATCCTCGCGACGGCTCAAGGAGGTTTTGGCGGGGTTCCAAGCTAGTTGTCCTTGGCGTCTTCTCCGTGACCCTACAAGATATAAACTCAACTTAAAGAACGTAAGATATAGCTACGGTTTGATACTACTCGTTATCACAAACTTGCACTATATCTCATTTTTTTTATGTTTATGTTCGAATCAAACTTGAATAACCTAGTGATTCTCTCCCGAGTTTCTATCGCCCAGCCAACCATTCTACCTTGGTCTCAATCATCTACAGGACGGGGCAATTGATTGAAAAATGGATATTGTTTGATTTCTAGCCTTTAAAAAGGACGGTTTCATACCCCACGGCACGCTTAGTTCCCCTGCACTTTGAATGTACGGCCACTCGCAGTCTTGCGCTCCTTCTCTTCATTCTCTGGACGTGCCCGTCGTAATACCTGGAGAAAGTCGGCCGTCCGTCTACGCATTCTCGAATGGATATATGCCTAGAGAAATCAGTACATAGGAATCAACGGAACTTCTTAGTGCCGCCTTCATACCTTGGAAGCTTTAATGTGGTAGTGGAAGTAGTCACGGAAGGTTTGGATGTGTGATATAACCTCGTCTCGTCGCTGTTTCGTAAGATGCCTGGGGAAAAGAACTTGGATAGTTAGATTTAATAGTATAAGTAGAACGGCGATATACATACCAAACGTAACGTAGCCAATCTCACCCGTACCCGAGTCTTTTACTCCAGGAACACCTTGAAGCTCGAGAGGGGGGTCCGTCCTGTACAGTACTTGCGGGGCATTCTGTATCGCTCTTCGTCTCGCGTCAACAAACTCCTGTATGAAGACCTTGCCAAACACTCTGTCCGTCTCTTCCCTGAATACAGTGCTGAAAATGACAGTGACTCTGTCGTGGCTGGCTTTGATATAAATAGCCTCCTCCTCACGGTAGTGGATAGCTTTAACCTGACCACCCTCTCGTACGCCTTGTGGAGCTTCTTCGGATGTAAATTTAGATGCTTCCTCATGGAGGGCGTGATGTTCCTCGAAAGCCTGCTCGAATGGTGCAGCCACGGCATTACGCTTTAGTAAGGAAATGCTTCGAATCAGTGCATCCCGTTCACCTGTCAATTGAGTTGTCAGCTTCAAATCTTTGTCGTTATTTGGGCATTGTTCAAACCCTGATCTTCCGGCAGGTTGTCCAAATCCACCTGGACTGAAAAGTCGTATCCATTCTCCGGTTCAACGACGTAAGAACCATACTCTCGTTCCAGGATCTTCGTTGCGCCGTATTTGACAAGCTCATCGTAGCACTTAATCTGGAGAGATACTAAAATTTTGGACTTTGATTCGGGTGTGGAGACATGGAAAGTAACTCCATCGAAGTCCGAAACTGTCTGGTCGATAGAAGCTGGAGGGGCACTGTCTGACAGTTAGCCTGTGCATTGGTTGGGAGGGCCGTAGCTGCCACCATACCCTGAGAAGCGCTCAGTGAGCACAGATTGTATATATACATTCTGATAGTCTAGGAGAAGCATCTTGACTGAGGCCCAAGGAACCGACTGGAGAATTCGTTATGCTCGTAACCTTGGACGTACTGATACGTCAAGCGTAGTGAGTTTGGTGGTGACGAATGTGGGCCCCGCAATCGATGGGTGGCTGCGGGTGGTTGTTGCCTCAGGTTGTAACAAGGTACTGATAACGATAAAGAAATCGAAAAGCCGCAAAAATAATTCTGGAAGAAGACCAATATCTTTTGCGCCGAGCAGAAAATATGGTCAAATCATACTTGTAAGAGAAAATTTCCCAGAGATTGGTTCTGAGGCTATGCTGACCCTTTCAGGAAATATGAGCATGCGAGGACCTTCGGGCTCATTACTTCAAGCCATGCGAACGCAGTCTGGACTCTCGGCGACAATTCGTCAAACAGTGCCCGGAACACTGGGGCTGGTCGAGCTGTTGTCGCAGCAAACGAAGAAGTGTTATGCTGGGATGTGAAAAAGGGAGAACTTCTGGGCCGCTGGAAAGCCAGTGACTGCAAAGCACAGGTGACTGTAATTGCACAAAGTAAGACGGATCGCGACATTTTTGCTGTTGGTTACGAGGATGGCAGCATCAGGATATGGGATTCCAAAATTGCCACGGTTATTGTCAGTTTCAATGGGCATAAGTCAGCAATCACAAAGCTTGCTTTTGACAAGTCCGGCGTGAGGCTGGCAAGTGGATCCAGAGATACAGATGTGATCGTCTGGGATTTGATCGCAGAGGTCGGGCTGTTCAAACTGAGAGGCCACAAGGACCAAATTACTGGATTGGAATTTCTGCAGCCGAGTGCACCAGTAACTACGGAGGAGGATGAGATGGCCGTTGATACCGAAGATAGCACATCGGAGGGTTTCCTTCTTACGACCGGCAAAGACTCTCTTGTGAAAATCTGGGATATCAGCTTGCAACACTGCATCGAGACACATGTCGCTCAGTCGAACGGAGAATGCTGGGCGCTTGGGATCTCGCCTGACGGCAGTGGCTGCATAACCGCTGGGAATGACGGAGAGATAAAAGTATGGTCGATCGACACCAATGGGCTATATGCACTCACAAAAAGTGTTGACAGGCCCCTCGACCGCCACTATCTTACTTCACGAGGACTTTTGCATAGGCAAGGGAAAGACAAAGCACTGGAAGTCAGCTTCCACCCAAAGCAAGATTTCTTTGCTGTCCATGGCTCCGAAAAGGCCGTAGAAATATGGAGAATTAAGTCGCCCGAAGAAGTTAAGAAGAGTCTTGCTAGGAAACGTAAGAGGAGGCGCGAAAAACTTGTGGCGGCGGGCAAAGCCAGCGAAGAAAACGACGACAAGGCCGACGATGTGTCAAGTGCTGATATCTCAGAGGTCTTTGTGCCATATGTCATCGTTAGAACTGGTGGTCGAGTTAAATCTGCCGACTGGATATCCGGCAAGTCCTCAAAAAGTGTTGAGCTGCTCGTGTCGACAACAAACAACCAACTTGAGATTTACAAGATACCAACAAAGGAAAAGAAGGCTCAGGCTGAAGGCATGCCTGATTATACGAGGGCATTCTCAGTCGACCAGCCTGGCCACCGAGTTGATATCAGGGCTTTGGCCCTGAGCTCCGACGACAGGATGCTAGCTTCGGCTTCAAATGGGAGTCTGAAGATTTGGAACGTCAAGACCAGGAGTTGTATTCGAACTTTTGAGTGCGGCTACGCTTTATGTTGCTCGTTCTTACCAGGTGACAAGATTGTGGTGGTGGGGACAAAGGCCGGCGAGCTAGAGCTGTTTGATGTTGCATCTGCAGTACTAATTGATACAGTCAAGGCACACGAGGGAGCCATTTGGACACTTCAGGTACATCCAGACGGAAGGTCCGTCGTGTCTGGTAGCGCAGACAAGTCTGCAAAATTCTGGAACTTCGAAATCGTGCAAGAAGAAATCCCCGGAACAAAGCGCACGACACCTAAGCTGCAGTTGGCGCACACTCGAACCCTCAAGGTCGCCGACGATGTACTCAGTCTCAAATTCTCGCCAGATTCTCGCCTCTTGGCTGTCGCGCTCCTTGATAACACAGTCAAGGTGTTCTTCAACGACTCCCTCAAGCTCTTCCTAAACCTATACGGCCACAAACTACCTGTTTTGAATATGGATATCTCCTTCGATAGCAAGCTTATTGTAACTTGCTCTGCTGACAAAAATGTTCGACTATGGGGCCTAGATTTTGGTGACTGCCACAAGGCCTTCTTTGCCCACCAAGACAGTATTTTACAGGTGGCATTCGTTCCGCACAACCAGGATGGAAATGGGCATCACTTCTTCAGCAGCAGCAAAGACAAGATGATCAAGTATTGGGATGGTGATAAATTCGAGCAGATTCAGAGACTGGATGGACATCACGGGGAAATTTGGGCACTGGCTGTTAGCAGAACCGGGTCGTTCCTTGTTAGTGCGAGTCACGACAAGAGCATCCGCGTCTGGGAGCAGACCGATGAGCAAATCTTCCTCGAGGAAGAAAAGGAGAAGGAACTAGAGGAATTGTATGAGAGCACCCTGACCACCTCGCTAGAGAAGGATGGGGAGGGAGATGACGAGGCTGGCGATGCGGGCAAGCAAACTATCGAGACACTCATGGCTGGAGAAAAGATTGTCGAGGCTCTAGAACTGGGCATCGCAGACCATGAACTGATGGAAGAATATAAGGTGGAAAAGGCAGCCAACCCAAACACAGCTCCGCCGCCAAGGAACCCCCTTTACATGGCTCTTGGCAACATCAGCGCCGAGCAGCATGTCATGACTGTCCTACAACGTATTAAGGCTGCTGCTCTTCAAGATGCCCTTCTCGTCCTTCCTTTCTCGATTCTACCACTTCTCTTCACCTTTTTGAACATCTTCGCGGAAAGATCGATGAACATTCCGTTGACCTGCCGGATATTATTCTCTGTGCTGAAGATCCACCACAAGCAACTTGTTGCGAGCAAGTCGATGAAAGTCGTCCTCGATGGAGTCCGAAATAACCTGAGGAGATCATTACAAAGACAAAAGGACCAGATGGGTTACAACCTTGCCGCGCTCCGAATTGTTGGGACCCAAATCCAAGAGCATGGCGTCTCAGACTACGTCGATGAAGAAACCTGGGAAGAGACAGAAAATAAGGGAGAAAAGAAACGTGGGTTTGTCCATGTATCGTAAAAGTTGGGGTTTTCTATGGCATAGAAAGATGCGTATGTAGGATTTGAAGCCGAGGCTATGACAGGAGTATGGGGAATACAAATACCAGTTTAAATCATATTCTTTCGAGTAAATAGTAAATCCTTCTGCGATACATAATGAACCATAAATCCGCCGCGAAATAAATCGTTATATGCGATAGGTGATATAATTAGAAAGGCTCGACACAAAGCAAATCACAGCACTACAGTTACCGGGCTATAGTTAATACGATATTTCGTTGGTGTGGACAACCAAGCTGATAAGGACATACAAGGTGGTTTATTTGGGGCCAACCCCCCCTTCCAACGAAAACCTGGGGAAACGTTAGCCCCACCAGCCGACGGGCCTCGGCATAAAGATCAGTGCTTCATGTACCTCGTTAGTGCGGTTACCCTCACATCTACAGATAAAGCCGCGGCATCGCCGCTCCTTCGATTTGGTAGATTATACTGTAGATTCTCGAAATGGCAGGACGCGTGAGACAACCAATTGATGTGGCAGCGCTGGAGCGCTACATCTCCAAGACCGTGCCGGAGATCAAAACCCCCATAGACATCAAGCAGGTTCGTGCGGCGACAGATTTCTATGCCACAATTGGCCCCATGCTAAGCAGGTATTGCAGTTCGGTTTCGGCCAGTCGAACCCTACGTACCAAATCACTGGAAACGATGGCCAGAGATTCGTTATCCGCAAGAAGCCCCCGGGAAAACTAGTGTCCAAAACGGCTCACCAAGTCGAGCGAGAATATAAAGTGCTTCACGCCTTGGAAAAGACTGATGTGCCCGTGCCGAAAACATACTGCCTGTGCGAGGATGATAGTGTGATTGGAACCCCGTTCTATATTATGGAGTTCCTGGATGGGCGCATCATTGAAGATGCAGCTCTGCCAGGCGTGAGCCCAGCAGAGAGAACTGAGATGTCAGTGGCCATTATGAAACAGTTGTGTTGATATTCGTACTAATCTAAGATCGCAGGTGGCACGACGCTGTCCGAACACTGGCGAAGCTTCACAGAGTCAACATCAAGAGCGCCGGGCTCGAACAATTCGGAAGGGCGACTGGTTTCTACAACCGACAGATCAGAACCCTCAGTACTATAATGGAGTCACAGGCGAAAGTAAAGGATATAGAAACCGGGAAACCCGTCGGCCCTATACCGCACGTGGACGAGATGCTTGACTATTTCAAAAACCCAAGCACGCAAGTGCCGGATAGGGGGCAAATCATCCACGGGGATTATAAAATTGACAACATGGTCTTCCATAAAACTGAGCCCAGAGTCATTGGCGTATTAGAGTGAGTTTCCCATATTGTTAAGTTATACTATGCTGACAACAGAAACCCAGTTGGGAGATGTCAACCATCGGCCATCCTCTCTCTGATCTTGTCAACTTGACAATGCCATTTATCGATGGCCCAAACAAGCACAAGGGGTTTGTTCCTGGCGCTACGCCAGGCCTACCAACGAAGGACCAAGTCATAACTTGGTACGCAGAGATCTCGGGTTATAACCCAGAGCCAGATCTATTGTGGGGTGCGGCGTTTGGAATGTACAGAAGCTCTGTCATCATGCAAGGCATCGCTGCGCGATACGCAGTTAGGCAGGCGAGCAGTGCGAACGCGAAGGATTATGCGGACATGATGGTGCCTTTTGGCGAGCAAGCGTACAAGATATTCCAGCAAGCAAATGGGGCTAGGCGGTCGAAGGCAAATCTGTAAATGTGTAAGTAGGTTATCATGGAAAAGATATGGGAGGTTCCAATATTTCGGGTCATGGGAAGGAAGGATAGGATTTATTGAATATGAAGACGTTCCATCCATTATTGTATTGCGCTAGTTGCTGTAGCTCAGGCCTTCATACCAAAGGTTAAATGCAGTGCTAGCCACCTGTGTGACATAAGAGTATTCCCAATCCACATATATTCTATCAACTAGTACCAGTAGCCATACGACTGTATGTATAGCCTAACGAATACGATCCAACTTCGCACGGTTCATTGCAATCTGATCATCCACGCGATCACCCTTCACACCAACCCGCCTAATAAGGTCGTCCTGCTCATCCAGCTCCTTGCCCGTAGCCTGCGCAAGCAAATTGAGTCGTTGAGCAGCACCGTGCAGCTCGCCAAGATTGCCTTCGATTTCATCTTCCATCATATCATCCTCGCTGTCCGCCTCAAACTGATACTTTGCCCGGTCCGCCAGGCTCGCCTTGGCCGGCGCCTGTGCTTTATACCCCCGGTCTCCAGGCTGCATCTCTTTAAACGCTCCCTCCATCCGTTGGCCGGAGCTAAAGGCTGCCTGGCGCGTGGCCTCACGTTGGTCCCTTTCGGCATGGTGCTTATCCAATATATTTTGGTCACGGGCAGCTTTGCGAGATTGCGAGGTAAATGGGTTGGCCACATGCACGGCGAACATACTCTTGTTGAGAGTCTTCAGTTCGCGGGTCCGCTCCTCGGCAATGCGATTGTGGTTTGCAGCGAGGTCGAGGTTCTTCTCTGTGTTGTGGATACGCTCTCCTTGGGCACCGAGACGAGCGAGGGTCCCGCGTCCGGTCTCTTCAGCCTGGGATGCCATGCGGAGTGCGTTTCGGGTCGACGAGACATCCTCTTGCTTCATGAAGCGGATTTCTTGTTTGGTCGCTTCCACATCCTCCTCTTCTTCCTCCTCAGCAGTTAATTGCCTGTCACCATACGCACCATAGCCGCTGGCAGCTCCAGCCTCATAACCACCGCCAGGCTGTGCATTTGCTGGTGGTACGCTTTGTTTCTTCGCATTCCTCTCCTTAGCATCCCCAAAGAGGGCATTTCTGTTGTCTTCGGTATTAGTCGTGTCGACACTGTCCGACCGTCCTAATCCACCATAGCCACCTGCGCCACGCGATTGTACCGACGGTGCCCCGCCGTATGGGCTGCTTGTATTATCGTAGCGGTTAGAGCCATATCCATTGGCACTCCCGTATCGCTCGGCGCCATATGCTGGAGGTGGACTATTTGTAGAAGTTGTGGATGCTGCATAAGAGTTGTTCCTCGACGAGCCTGGTCCGTTGGGTAGACCTCCGTACTGCGGTCGCTGGCTGGACGCACCGCTGCTGGGCGAACCGTTTGGTTGTTTTTCTTGCCCTGGCTTTGCACCGTAATTGGCATACTTGTTTGTATCGACAGCGTATGGATCTGGTGATTGTGTGGGCTGTGCATATGGGTTCGCAGAGGGGCGCCCCGAGTTGTTATCGGCCTCACGGCTCTCCTTCTTCTTGCCAAAGCCGAATTTCTTCATCGTCGCAACAGGGTATATCTCTTGAGTTTTCTGGCTTTCTTTGGCTTAGAATGATAGAATTCGTGGATCTTTATGTTGATAGCAGCGTCCGAAGGAGGCAAAGTTACGAGAGTGTGGCTGAATGTCTGACGTGTGTATGAGGACCGATTGCCCGTTTCAGGCCAATGGTACTGTCCCCTTTAGGACAAGCTCGGGGTCTGGAAATAGTGCATTATTTGGTGGGGTTGCCGCCTAAGTATGCCTTGCCGCCTGACTCACCGAAGCCAGTGCCACCTTGCGGATTAACTATAATATCAAGAGCTCCCCAGGGCGTGGAGGGAGCCATAACTTCTCGATTGCATCCAGAAAATATCTTTATATTGACATTTTCGTAGCTATGACTTGCTGAAAACCCGTCCTATATCGCACCTAGCCATCGATAATACGAGGAACGAATAGCTTCCGACACCAATCTTTGGTCTGAACGAACCGATAAGAGATCAAAATGGTTGAACGATTACACACACTGCCATATATACTTATTTCCAATCGAATAAAAACATTGATAGCGCCGTGACAGGCTTTACCAGTCATACCTTGACATCTTCCGTGTTGAAAAGGCGGAGAATTGGTGATGGCATCCATATTCTCCTTTGATCCAGATCCGCCGACAATATCCTCTCCATGGCTCACTCCAGCGGACGGATCGCCCAGAGCAGAGACTCCGGTTTCTCGCGAAGATTCACGAGCACAAGATAGATCTTTGCTCCACGGTTCTAAGGAATCGGTGGGAGCGGTGAATGGTGCATCGTTGCAGCCTGGGCATCTCTCGGACTACAATGTTACCAAACTAGAGCCGGAACCGCAAACTGGACCCTCCGAGTACAAACTGCACCTTCTCTTACGGCCAAGGAGGAAATACACGTCTTTCAGTACCGGAACGCATACAGCTGCTCCACCGCAGTCCAAAGTAACTGGCGAGCCAGCGACAACCCCAACAAATCAATCAAGACAGCATCGGCTTACGCAACTGACGACTCAATTACTATGGAGGCTGCAACAATCATCCCCTTACCATGCCTCATCCTCGTCTACTAGCGAGCTGATCGTGCCGCAACTGCCAGAGGCGATGGCAACCCTCAACATACAGACACGACCAGGTAAATTATTAGCTGGATTGGAGTCGAGCCGTGGCGCACTTTATGAAATTGGTGTTTCAGACAGCGGTGTGCTTGTAGGCTTGGCTAAGGATGAAATGGATGAGAGTTTGATTAATCTGAGGGCTATGGCTGCCAGTTTGGGATGTGTTGTGGAAGTTACCAGAATGGTTGTTGTCGGCGAATGCGAATGGTCGTCCACAGAATCACCTACGGATGAGCCTATTGATGTCGCAGAGCCGTCACGGCGCCATGCAGAAGACAAACTCCGGCACGAAAAACTTTGGGTAGCGGAGGCGTTGGTAACACCAGACCTCAGCTTGGTCAGCCGGGATGCAGGTCGTGCGCCGCATATTGGCTCGCCAAAGTCCAGTGCCACAACAACTGGGGCCGGGCTATCAACAGACGCTGACTTGAATATATCTCGCGGATCTTCCACTGAGCAATTGAGGATCACTTTGACTGGACCTACAACGTCAGGAAAGTCTTCGCTCTTGGGGACTTTATCAACAGGGACTCTTGACAATGGTCGAGGTAAAAGCAGACTAAGCCTCCTGAAGCACCGCCACGAGCTTGCTTCTGGAATAACAAGCTCTGTGGCACAAGAACTTCTTGGATATAAGACTTCCTCTTCCCCGGAGATCGCAGCAGAGGTTATCAATTACGCAACTGGGAACGTGACCACGTGGACTGATATACATGCCCAATCTGAGAATGGCCGACTTGCTTTTGTCTCTGATTCTGCTGGCCACCCTAGGTATCGGCGAACGACCGTTCGTGGACTAGTCGGTTGGGCGCCTCACTGGACCTTACTTTGCATTGCTGGTGACGATGGAACAAACACGCCTCAAGGAGCCGGAGGAACATCATCTGCACAGGATATCATGGGCACTCTAGGTGCTGGAATCGATTTATCGAAGGCACATCTTGATCTTTGCTTGCAGCTGGAAAAGCCCCTTGCAATCGTCATAACGAAGCTCGACATTGCCTCTCGGACTAGCCTGCGAGAAACATTAGGTAAAATCCTTTCTGCTATCAAGGCCGTTGGGCGAGTCCCAATGATTGTTCCTCCGGACCAAACGAAAGGCATTATGGAGTCCGACCTGCAGTTCATACCAGATAAGGATGCAGATACAGTGAAGAAAATTGTGGGCACACTAAACCCAGACAACCTCACAAAGGTGGTGCCTATAATCATGACATCTGCCGCAAAGGGGACGGGTATACGAATGCTGCACTCTCTTTTCTGCAGTTTGCCGATTCCAAGCACTCCCACTTCACACGACTACATAGGGGAGGTATTGAACCCCGAGCAGCCTGCTTGTTTGTTCCATATCGAAGACACGTTTGCTCTTCCAGCGGCATTTGCCATGCAAACATCAATCAAAGATACTAATTTAGAAGAGGGAACTGTGGTGGCCGGGCATCTCCGATTTGGCTCTATTTCGGTTGGTGACAATATCGTTGTCGGGCCATTCCCTGCGGACTCTGGAAGTGATGATGAGACTTTGTGGCCACTATCATCGTCAACTGGAGCAAGGCAACACTCGCGAGCATCTCTGAACGACGATCCAGGATTTGACCTTGGACGATCGTCATCCCATCCGTCGGCTTCTGAGCTCGCTCGAGCAGCACGACGTGAAGCGGCTCCAGCATCTGCACCTCCTGGTGAATGGCACAATGCGCACATAGTCAGCATACGCAATCTTCGACTGCCAGTACATAACCTGCAAGCTGGGCAAGTTGGGACCATTGGCATTGTGTTCGACATACCAGAAGTGGAAAATCCAACAGACCCTTTCGAGCGGCGACCAACCCAGGCTCCCCGCCTTCGAAAGGGTATGGTCCTGGCTATCCCAAGCCACCATATGAAGGATACCGGGCTGTCTCTCCAGGCAGTCAGCAGGTTCACTGCCTCGTTTGAAGACGAAGATATCAATTCAATCGCGCCTGGTAGCCTTGTTGTCATATACATAGCTTCCATCAGGGCATCAGCCCGCGTGGTTAGGCTCACACCGCATGCCCCAGCTTCCGAGAGGGGACAGGGTATAGATGACGACGGATCAAACCTGTTCGAGGATGAGGATGACGATCCTGGGCCTCCTATATTTGGCTCGGATGGGGTTACTGACGTGACGCTTGAACTCATGACAACACGGGAGTGGATCGAGCTAGGCTCTCAGGTTCTGATAATGCCTGGTGGTGGCCATGGCTTATACTATGGCTCGGAGAGGGGGGAGAAGGGTATTGCAGGACTAGAGGGGTTTGTTGGGAAGGTGATCGAGGTTGTAGATTGGTAATATTTGCCATGTCAGTAGTGACGACATATTATGAATATATAATGTTTTGTTTTGTTTCGCTAAATATTACATTTCGGATTTGGGTTATTCAGACTTTCTTGAAATTGTCATGGGTCCCGTGGTACGTGGGAGAATTCCACCCAGCTGGCTCTGCGAGCCTTTGCCATTAAAACCCCCTCTCTCTGGTTGTAGCTCTTCCGGTTTGTCGATGGCCTGTGATATTATTCCCAACCATCGTGTGGTATCTCCCTTTTCCTACACCCAAATTTTGGCATCATCAAGCCCATGCATCCCTCATCCTGTTCCCATAATTCTCGATCCGACCACCTATGCCCGTACCAACCCATACACCAGCGTCCACGTCAACACAAATCCGCTCAGCCCATCAATCAACCCGCCCGTCCAGAGCGTCCACCCACTAACAAAATACCTCGTCGTGTCTAGTTCCGCAGCAGCAGTCGGGCGCACACGGAAGACGTACACCAGCGCGGAGGTGAGGAAGGTGAGGAGGGCGTAGAAGAGGAAGCCAGGGTATGATTCGAGGCCGAGGATTCCGGCGGCAATGCCGAGTAAAGAGGCTGTGAGGTTGTGGAGGTTGGCGAGGGTCTGTACGTGCATTAGATCAGGGAGCTCGGGATTTGAGGCGGTCCTGCCCCGGGGGGGGTGGGGGGGAGGTTACCTTGGTGTTATGCACGATGCTATCCGGCACCAGCGGATTGATCTGGAGTTCACGTTCCGAGATCATCTTGAACAGTCGATTGGGACCTCTGAGGTCGGATGCCCGGCGGAGGAGACGTGTTCGGGATCCGGAAGTGGCTGTTGGGGCCTGAGTTCGAGGTATTCGTGCGATTTTGTGGTATAGGAGGTACAGGTGACGTTAGGTCGCGGCTGATGCTACCGGAAGCGCGGATTGTGGTGTCAGTGCTGATTGGGTGGTGGCGGATCTGACGGCGGCTGTGTCGCGATCGCCGGGGTGCGGGTGGGGAATTGGCACTTCACTTTCTAGAATTAATATAGAAGTACTTTGGTACACACGTAGCCTAATGCTTTATCAAGGGCCTCGTAATTGACTCGGCGTTGCCGATATATGCTAGATTTATTATTTTATAGCTATTCGGGCAATTGTTTTATCAGGTTATTATATTTGCGGGAGGAAATAAAATAGGTGAGATTTGTCATAAATTATTGTTCAAAATTGAACAATTGAAATTGTCATGAGTAAAGATACATGGTATAAACTCCATCTTTCAAACGCCGTGCTTGGTGGCAAGAGCTGACAACATTTAAGTTGCCACGAATCGGCCATAGTCATCCAAGTACCTATGTTTTATTAGCTTCGCCACGATCGACAGTCACATTTATGGCACTCACTCCTGGAAGAAAGTACTCAGGGTGTACCCAGGAATTGCCACAGTTCGCCGGAGATATTTGACAGCAATTGCAAAGTGCTGTTCAGCGGATGACGAAGGGGACACATTCCCGAGGTTCATTGAAGCCTCTGCCGCCTGTTACATCGATTAGGAGGGAAATAATATCGTGGATGTGGTCCTCACCGAACTCAGGAGCTCTCCTGTCAAACTGTTGCTCCCTTCCGCTGCTATGACTGCCCTGGAGAAAAAATCGACAGCGGGCTGTAGGTGTGTTCGTGCCTCCACATGGAGCGGGCCCTGGGCATTTTTATTTGCTGCTTCTATATTAGCAGTGATACATTTGAGATCTCCACAAGTAAACTCGACGAACTCACCACTAGAGTCGCTTGATAGACCACTTCCATCCTCACGATGAATCCTGGCTAGAAACCCCTGTGATGTCTGCAGCCAGTTATCACCCAAACCTAGAAAGCATTAGCTTGGAGCTTCAAACGTGATTTTGCTATCATACCCTTTAAAATGGTGGCATTATCAGGATGGTCCCTCAGCACTCTCAACCAAGATGACTGGCACCACCGAGAAATATCTCGTATGCAACCTTCATCCGCATCATGGAATGAGTAGTCCTGAAGCACCTGTATCAGCCAAACCTGCTCCTGAAGCCGCCCGGTATCCTTTAAGAAGCTCATGGCATCAACAGCACGCATTGCTGACCGTGCCGTCGATAGCCATTGCTCCCACTCCCGCGGGCGTTCTGATAACATCTTGTCTAGTAACACGAGGTTGTTTTTCACATTTGCTAGGTTGGCTTCGCTCTTCTCAGATAATATTGTGCCTTTATCCTTATGTTTCGAGGGCCGGTGCTTAGAAGAGCTTGATGACATAGCTGCAAGAACGCTCGAGTAGTAACAAAATGTAGAGACCGAATTCGATAATATATATTAACTTGAAATAAAAGGAGCTATCACTGCTATTGATCTTGAGCCGGAGGAGATTCATGAAGGGAATTCATCTCGCATTATATAACCAGAGTCAGACTCGACCTTGACATACATCAACGGTCAACATTGTAGCAACAACGCCTTACCATGATGGATTAGGTCTTGCGTTGGGATAGTGGCTCATCGAATCCAAAGGGGTCTTGGGCCCCCAAACCACACCTCCCCAGAATACTAATCTGATACATGTATTCTAAGCTTGACATAAGCAGGCTGGAAAGGGCTGGGTGATCATTCAAGCTACTGTCGGCGCCACGTCGATCAGGTTCGAAAAGTAACCGGCTTCCCGTATCAGAAATGCAGAGAGCGAACTGGATGGCGTTATAGGCGCGCTATCCTATATTGGCCTCCAATATATGGGTTTGGTAGCCTAGAGTCTGCAGACAGGGGATACAGTTAGAGTTGCGGATTGAGCGACATGCGATGGAAGGCCGGATGCCAAATGTGCGCCGCCAAGCCATACTTTCAACAAGGCTATGATGACAAAGGCGACAGAATGGCTGATGGAGGGGAGAGTCAGACTTGGTATGGCCTGTCAACTGTAGATCCTTTAGCATTGACCGGTGTTGAGTAATATGCACATGCGGGTAGAGTAACAGGGCTCCTATAGCCCGAAACGCCAAGAGCGGGAATCTGACAGTCGGAATTTAAGGTGTTTGTCAGCGAGATGGCTTGCTTTTTTGGACGAACAAGCACGACACTGCTTAAGTCACTTATTACTTATCCACATTTGAGTCTTAACCTGCATGACGGATCTGTTACTCATATATGCTAGAGAATATGTACTGTAGAGGGCCAGATAGTTTGAGGTAATCGACGACGACGACGACGATATGAGCCATGCCTCTCTGCTGATCTGACTATGAGCACTCTGCCAGCTTTGACTGCCAACCCGCGATATTATCGCACTGTGCTGCATCAGTACCGAAATAGCACCAGTTCCAATAACAGGCACTGATTACTGAATATATTTCGAATGCTTACATAAAAGACACAATGGAGACGTGATAGCCATACAAATCTGTAGTATGCACGGTGTATGTAACTATGATGAAACATCGATAGGCTATTGACATGGGGGGCGGCGAGGCTGAGAATTTTGGGGCTCAGCCTTCCCTGAATCGTGATCCATTTCCCACCCTTAACGAGTTCCCCGGTAATTATTGATCCAGGAACACCTGGCCGCCTTGGTGCCTTTGGTGGAACTGGCCCACGTCAACACCAACATTCTTCCCAGCTTCTTCTCCCACACGCTTTGTTACGTTGGCTTGAATTATAATCATGATCTTCGTCCGATAGCACCACCCAACATGGACGCTGTCGTCTTTGAAGACTCGCCTCTCGCTAGCTACTTTGAGGGTATGTCCCCCTTCCACGTGCCAACCAAGAAGGCTTACTGATGGATAATCATTAGGAGATGGCGACAAAGAGGAGGAGACATGGTCGCCAGATGAAAAACAAAACGAGTCATCCTCTACGAATTCAAGCCCATCATTCGCGCCGCGAGGCAGGCCAACCGTCCCTTCGAGATTTCGCCACAAACTCATTTCCCCATTGCGGATAAGCGTACCAAAGGCGACTGCCGCGACTGCGATTCGGAATACTTATTCGGTACGTTGATGTCATGCCCATCATAGGCTATGGAATCCCTCTGACTTAAAATGCAGGAAGCACTGAATTCCCGGCTGGGAAAGGCCGACAATACCAAATTCCAAGAACGGTTTCGATATATTATAGTGGCATCGCAGCTGCTGAATGACCGACAATACCATGGACAGGGATATGGCGGCAAGTCGCCACCGCGCTCGTCCGAGGACGCCCCTGTTGCCTCCCTGAAGACGTTTAGCCCACGAGGCGCTGTTGTCACCGCTTTGATTGCGTTTGGAGTGACGTGGATGATTCGCTGGGGTTCTGCTGGGCGGGACTGGATATCCATCACATTGCGATGCATAATAATCGCCGCAATGTTGGTGGCAGCTGCAATAATAGGCCAAGCGTACCTACGACGCAAATGGTTACTCTACCTCCGTGAGCAGAATATCACCGAGGCCACGAGGCTTGTTGGACAGACGCAAGATTTAGATTCCGCAGTGGCAGCCGCGCTATCTCTTATACAAGAAGTTGAACTCGTATCGAGAGGTTATCGATTGTAAGTACACAGACACAGGGGGTGGTTGTTTACGAAGCTAACACATACTCAGAAGCCTGCCACTACCACCGATAACACGGCTTGAAGACCGCAGCCAAGCGAGAAGGTGCCTTCAGTTGCGCCGAGCATTATTCGACAGCGCCATAGACCTTATGCGCCGATATCACCAAGGATACCTCGCTCTCCAGCCATTGACAGAACCGCTTAACCTTGAAAAATACTACGATATATATGATATAACAACTGTTGATATGCAAGAGGCTCTTACCGAGTACACAAAAGATGAGTTCGAAGATTACGAATCCTTGAGGGTCTTAAAAATCCTCATATCAAGGTTCGTTACCTTGCGGAAGCTGTTTCTTTGCTGCCTTTTGGCACTTGAAGCAGACGGCGGCAAGGAAGATTTTACGAGGTGGAGAACTGCTGTGGATGAGATTAAGGGGCTTTCGGATGTCGCATCTGCAGCTGATAGCCGGGTACGATCCGTTTTTGAACAAGAAGAATGTAAGCATTGCCTATTTGACTCCCTTTGGAAGCTGCTAACAGAAGTAGCATTCCCAGTACCAACGACCCCCAAGTCTCCCCTGACTCCTGGCCGCGAACGATGGAGAAGCCAGTTGCGGAAGCTAAACACACTATCCACTGGAATCAGAAGCTTACAAGCTAAAATGCACGTTTTGCGCGAAGAATCCGACAAGACCTTGGATGAATCCGAGGACATCTCCCAGCTTGGACCGCATTTGATGATTCAATATGATGCCATAGGTGTGGATTTAAGATCATTAATGAAAGAATGGGAAGCTGGCAAAGCAGCGCTTGCGAACACGATCGATAGGAACGAGCGACGTATTTCATCTATGAGTGGATTGCTCTCCCCGACAACAAGCTTGGGTGGCCTCACATCGGTGGAAGAAGGTACCCCCGCAGATGCATTGAAGGCATTGAACGGAGAAAGTCGGCTAAGCCCGGAATTGAGTTCCGAGAATGAAGAGGTATTCGAGGCAATTGGCCTCCCACGCCCAGGCATAGGCCCACGAAGCACCCTCACGCGGGAAGAAAGAATAGTCAAGATGAAGGAAGACAGAGTAAAGCGAGAAACGGCGCGAGAAACGGCTGAGGCGAGCACAAAGATGCTTCGTGAGCTGGAATCGGTGATAAATCTCCGACCTCGGCGCAAAACGGGACCAGGACCAGGAGCACGAATTACGTCGATATGATGAACGAATTTTACTGTATATATTTGACCAAGACAGGGCTTGGCGGCGGCGATTTGATTCGAACTTAATTGGTGGCGCTTTCCTGGGTGGAAGCCCGCCTGCATGGCCAGGAGCCTAGGAGCATATACATATACCCGGAAATCTGTAATTAGATACATAATAAGCCGTCCTGTTCGTCCCATGTTCAGTCAGATGTTTCCCCTTGGTTGACTAAGAAATTTGAATTGTCAGACAATCACGTGATACCTGATATATTTAAGGGGGCTGCGCAGTGGAAACCACTTAACGCGTAGAGCAAACACGCTACTTGAACGCGTCCTTTGCCCCTCCACACTTCTCACTTCACGAAAACCACGTAAACTGCAATCAACACAACTCCCGTTATTCAACCTCAACATCGCCTTTATACCTCACACACAACAAACCACAAAATCCCGCCAAAAGTATGTCAAGATCACCCTCCTTAGTTTCAATGTGACCATTGGTTCCGCTGCTGACTATTACCAGTGCTTGAAGCACGTCTCGAACAGGCAAACCTGCTGAAGAAGGTGAGCATGAGCCGATTACACTCTTAAGAAGATACAGGCTAACTTCTGCAGGTTGTCGATGCCATTAAGGATCTGGTACAGGACTGCAACTTCGACTGCAATGACTCCGGTATCGCCCTTCAAGCCATGGACAACTCGCACGTCGCGCTCGTGTCCATGATGCTCAAGGCCGAGGGCTTTTCCCCATACCGATGCGACCGCAACATCGCGCTTGGTGTTAACCTTACGTCTTTGACCAAGGTTCTCCGTGCGGCACAGAACGAGGATATCCTCACTATCAAGGCTGAGGACGCGCCTGATGTGTTGAACCTTGTCTTTGAGAGCAGCGATAGCGACAGGTTGAGCGAGTACGACCTCAAGTTGATGGATATTGACCAAGAGCACCTTGGTATCCCAGAGACCGAGTACTCCGCTACTGTCTCTATGCCATCTGCTGAGTTCAAGAGGATCTGCATGGACTTGATGGCACTTTCCGAATCTGGTAAGCAACCACCTACTTTGGCACCCCCCAAACGTGCATTATCTAACAGCCCCCCTAGTGTCTATCGAAGCTTCCAAGGATGGAGTCAAATTCTCGTGCGCTGGTGATATTGGAAACGGAGCTGTTACTCTCCGCAGCCACACAAACGTCGACAAGCCAGAAAACAACGTTGAGATTGAGCTCACCGACTCGGTCGCCTTAACATTCTCTCTCAAGTACCTCGTCAATTTCTGCAAGGCCTCCGGTCTGTCTGGCACCGTTAAGCTGTGCCTCTCTCCCGAGGTTCCTCTGCTGGTAGAGTACGCGCTGGCCGGCAGCAGCTACTTGAGGTTTTACTTGGCACCAAAGGTAATTTCCAACCTAATTTTTACTGCCTGTACTCTACTAACATACTCTAGATTGGTGACGACGAATAGATGGATTCGGATAGTAATGATATAAAGAGCATTTGACATCCTGCAGGGCGCGTATGGTTGACTTTCATGGATACTGGTTCTTCTCGTCTGCGATTATTGTCTTTTTTTTACGAGGAATGAACAAAAATGTTTTAGCTAAGGTTCAGACAATCATGAACACTACTGTTACAAACAGACCCCGAGAACAATAGAGTTCACCTGCGGCATTGAAGGCACTGTGTGACATGTGCAGATGCGGTGAAGATAAAGAACCTCGCCAAGACATTTCCCCACAGTCTCTGAAGGAGCCGCTAAGGTCCCGAGTCATAATTTCATGATTACAAACTGAAGCCATCCTCCATCTGCCATCTATATAAAGGCTATACGTCCATAATACCCATTGAGCGCCCTTACGTTGAGACCGTTAGGCACCGAATCCGCCTCACCGCCCTGCCCTGAACACGACCATAATTTTGAGGACGGGCCGGATAACCTATTCAGGACCCCGCACCAACCCCGCATAACTACTCCTGCACATCGTAAGATGGGAAGCCAGGATTTGATACCAGAGACTAGGGTTCTCACAATCGCAAGCCATGTATGGACACACTACCACCGTTTTCTGGCATCCCCGAACTGACAATCTCTCCCCAAGGTCACCTATGGGTGAGTCCCTCTGCGACGCGTCCAGGCCCCCCGAGTCACCAACTAAAACCGCGCAGATATGTCGGGAACACGATGGCAACATTCGTGCTGCAGGCGCTGGGATGTGAAGCCTCAGCCATAAACACCGTGAACTTTAGTATGGCCGCCTTGCGCCGATTGGGAGAGAACGCGACGGCTAACAATGGGTGAAGGCAATCATACAGGATACCGACAGGTTAAGGGCACGAAGACGACAGCGGCTGATATTGAAGACTTATACGTTGGCCTTAAGAACTCGGGGCTTGATGACTTTGATATGATGATCTCGGGATATATACCCGGCAGGGAGGCGGTGGAGGCTGTTGGCACCATCGCGCGGGATTTGAAGTCCAAGGCGGCCGAGAAGCTAGGGAGTTTTTTCTGGGTGCTCGATCCGGTTATGGGCGATAATGGGAAATTATATGTCGCGGAAGATGTGGTGCCGGCATATAAGAAGCTGGTGTATGACGCGGATTTGATCATGCCAAACCAGTTTGAAGCAGAGTTCGTCGCGTCCTTTCACTGCGTCAGCTGCACTTGACTAATATCCACTAGGTCACTCTCCGGCGTCAAGATCACAGATGTGGAATCGCTAAAGGAAGCCATCACCTCAATCCACGAAATCTACAAAGTCCCGCATATCCTGATAACATCCGTCAACCTCACCGCGCCAGGAGAAGCTCCGTCACTCTCGGTGGTAGGGAGCACGAAGACCTCCTTGGATAAACCCCGCATCTTTCGCGTCCAGGTCCCCTCTCTCGACTGCTTCTTCTCCGGCACGGGCGATATGCTCGCTGCGCTTATGGTTGTAAGGCTCCGAGAGGCGGTATGTGCTGTTAAGGGCCTGGGCCAGAAGGAGTCGTGGGTGAGTGGCGATGAAGTGATTGCAACTGATTTACCGTTGGCGAGAGCCGTCGAGATGGCGCTGGCAAGCATGCAGGAGATTTTGGCGCGGACGCTGGTGAAGAGGGACCAAGAGATTGCTAACTGGGAGGCAAAACATGCTGTTAATGGAGCTGGGGTTGATGTTGATATTGAGAAGCAGAGGCATCTGATGAGGACTAAGGCGGCGGAGGTGAGGCTTGTGAGGAATTTGGTGTATCTGAAGTACCCGGAAGTAAAATACCTGGCAGAGAAGATCGATATTGTCGGGAATTTGGCAATTGGTACTGTATGAGGGGGGATTCGGCGAGCAAACAAAAACACCAGTAGACACTAAAACCAGATTATAGAGCTAGAAACGGCATGGCGAGCACTAAACAGAGACGAGCGAGAGAGAGAATAAGGGGCAGGTAGTTGAACCTAATCTGATCACCATCTATACCACATAACTGCATCGCGTCATAACTACTCCAATTCCCCATTTATCTATCGCCCACATCGACCCCCCAATCAAGCCTTCCCAACACCCGTGCTCCCGAACCCTCCCTCTCCCCTAACACTCTCCTCCAGCTCAGCAACCTCCAGAACCTCCGGTGTATAAATCCTCTCCAACACCAACTGGGCGATGCGGTCATGCTCCTTAATCACGAAATCCACATCGGAATGGTTGAAAAGCAGAACCTTCACTTGGCCTCTGTAATCGGCATCAATAACTCCAGCGCCCGTATCGATGAAGTTCTTGGCTGCCAGCCCGGAGCGGGGGGCGATGCGTCCATCTACCAGGGGAGTTAGTAACAAGTCTGACTTGGGTGCTCTGGACGGAAGATGGGGGGGGGGGG
>JPKE01002805.1:0-16810 GCA_000750995.1 Pseudogymnoascus sp. VKM F-4520 (FW-2644) | reverse complement strand
GCCACCCCCCCCTGACCCGCCGCGCTCGCAGCGACAATCTCAGCTTCCGACTTCGCCTTATTCTGGTCCTCGTAGCAGATCGCGCAGGTGCGCTCGGGGAGATGGGCTAAGGGCCCTTGCTTCACCGCTTCAGGCGCGTCGGCGGGCGAGGACAGGGAGGATACGCGTCGCCACGTCCGCGACAGCCAGCGGCGCCAGCGCGCAATCCCGAGGAGGGGGAGGAGGAAGAGAAGAAACTCGGTGAAAGCGTGCCACACCAGCTGCCGATTTAGGTACTCGAACGAGATGTCGCGCGCGAGCTGGTTCGTTCGCGGCGCGAGGCGGAGGCGCAGGGCGCGGTCGAGGAGGGTGCGGTAGCGGCCGTTGAGGAGGAAGGCAGTGAATGAGGCGAGGGAGGCGAGGGAGTAGACTGTTGCGAGGCGCGAGGTTATGGTTGTGAGGGGTGAGGAGAGCGAGAAGGAGGGTGAGGAGAGGTAGCGCTCCCATCGGGTCCAGGCGTATGGGCCGAAGACGGTGAGGAGCCCGTAGAGCGCTTTTTGGGAGCGCGAGGGGGCGAGGGGGACGAGGCCGGTGTGGCGTGCGTCGGTGAAGCGGAGGTTTTGGAGGGCGGCGCCGTAGGTTGCGTCTATGGGTGGTTAGTAGGAGTCGCTGATGGATGGGTAGGGGGAGGTCGTACCATGGTCCCAGACGGAGACTTTGAAGAGTACGCCTCGTAGCGCGAGCCCGACTTCTTCTCCCCATTCTTCTTGTATGTCTCCGAAGTGTTTTAGACCCGAGGTGATTTGGCCGCGGAGGAGGGAGAGCAGCTCTTCGTCTAGGAGCTCGGCATCAGCCTGTCCGACGCGGAAGGCTGGGCTGGTGCCGGAGCGGCCGCGGATGGTATCCCATGCTGTGATACCGGCTGCGCCGAGACGGTTGAGGGAGGGCGGAAGGTGTGAGAGGTGTTTGTGGAGGGGTGATGAGGCGGGGGCTTGCGGTTGAGATGCAGCGGACGCAGCGCGCGCCGCCCGACGGGCGGCGATGCGTTGTTGTGCGGCTTGAAAGTCGGCGGAGGACATTATGGGCGCATGGTATGAGGTCGTGTGTTGTTTCTTGAGATCCGGGAAGGGAATATCGGGGCTTGCGAGAGCTGCCGTCCTTCCTTTGCTTGTGAGTGAAGCTGTGAGATGCTGAGCCGAGGTCGTTGGGGGCTCGTTCTGAAGGGAGGCCCGGAGCGGATTAACGTTTATCGCGAGGCTGTTGATTGTGGATGGTGGGGAACATAATTTCTAGGGTCCATGAAGCTTAATTCCTGGGAAGGAACCGTCACAGATTTGAGCGCAGAGAGAAGCACTGTGACATAACAAAGAGGATAAAATATTACTTCATAGCGTCATTCTCATATTTCTATTTATCCACTCCTGTCTCCTCCATTTCTTCTGCTGTCACGTCAGCCATGGAGGGAGCTATCGAGCTTCCTGGGGAGGCTGCCCCGCTAACCCCACAGCAGGTGCTTATGGCCTTGAAGTCAGCCAGTTCTCACCAGCAGAACCTGATAAGGTCGGGGACACAGCAACTGCAGACATGGGAGGGTCAGCCTGGCTATTACTCTTTACTCCAGGTGAGCACATTACCACATGAACCTGGCCAACAACCTCGTCCCATACTGTAGACGCAGCGGCTAATCATATCCCAGTCTGCATTCTTGGACACTTCACTGCCCACAGAGATACGATACCTCGCCGTCATACAACTGAAAAATGGAATGGACAAGTATTGGAGGAAGGGGGTGGCGAAGTGCATACAGAAAGCCGAAAAGGAGGAGATGCGCTCGAAGCTCCTGGAGGGGGGTATGGCAGAGGCAAACGTACAGCTCGCGTTGCAAAACGCCCTTGTGATATCCAAGATTGCGCGGATCGATTATCCTCAGGACTGGCCGGACGTCCTCACGTCCTTGATAGCACTGATGCGGGTTGCAAGCGAATCGAACCAGCTTCGTTTACAGAGGGGCTTGTTGATTCTTCTCCAAGTCGTGAAGGAGCTAGCTTCCGCTCGTTTGAGAAAGTCACAGACGGCACTGCAGTCAGTTACACCAGAGATTGTTTTCTTTCTGAGCAATATCTACACGCAGAAAGTTAACCAGTGGTATGGTTTTCTCACCGCCGGCGGAGACGACGAAGGAGGTGCCATGGACGCTATGGACAGCAGCCTACTCGCCCTAAAGATTCTCAGGCGCCTGTTGATAGCTGGCTATAAATATCCCGCCCAAGATAAAGATGTCCAAGAATTATGGGGTCACTCACAACTCCAATTCGGACAATTATTCGGGATGATATCCCATGAACCACCGTTGATCTCGTCTCCGGCGAAGGAGTTGGTGGAAAAGCACCTGCTTCAGCTGTCCAAGCTGCACCTTGAAATGGCAAAAACCCACGCATCTTCATTTGCTGCCCTTCCAAATTCAGTCGAGCTGGCTCGCGGATATTGGAGTCTCATTGAGAAATATGGGAAGGCCTATGGCTCTTCAACGTTCACCTCAAAAACCGATGCAGATGCTGACGACGAAGATGGCCGACATGTATTAGAGAAGCTGGCACTAAAGGGGCTCTCACTACTAAGGTCGTGCCTGCAAATGGTGTTCAGACCGAAACTATCGTTCGTATACCGCAGCGCTGAAATCAAAGAGGCAGAAAAGGGCCTGATGGATGTCATCAAGTTTCAACTTCTCACAGATGAACTGGTTTCTCAGATGGCAAGTGTTATCGTCACCAAGTTCTTCATTTTCCGTCAGGCAGACCTCGAGGCATGGAACGAGGATCCATATGAGTGGGAGATACGAGAAGATGCAGGTGGAGATGGTTGGGAGTTTGAAGTCCGGCCGTGCTCGGAAAAGCTCTTCATGGACCTCGTCATCAATTACAAGCATCTACTTGCGCAACCGTTACTTAGCTTCTTCCAGTCTGTAACGGGAACCGACAATGGAGACATTGTTGCAAAAGACTCCGTTTATACGGCCATGGGCATTGCGGCACCAGTTCTATCTGATAGCTTCGACTTTGACTCCTTCTTGGCTTCGACACTGGTCAATGATGTTCACAAAACCAGCCCAGAATACAAGGTCTTACGCCGAAGAATCGCAATACTCATTGGACAATGGGTAACGATCAAAATATCGGCGGAAAACAGGCCTCTCGTTTACGAGATCTTCAAGCACCTACTCAACCCAGCGGACTCCGTCAACGATCAAGTCGTTCGCGTCACTGCTGCACGCCACCTTAAGTCTGCAGTAGATGACTTTAGTTTTGAAGTTGAGCCCTTCTTGCCATTTGCAGAGGAGTTTCTCCATCGTCTCATGGCACTTATCCGAGAGCTCACCCATGCCGAGACCCAACTAGCCGTTCTCGAGACAATTCGCGTCATCTTCATACGCCTCGAATTACAAGCTGCACCTTTTGCTGACGAAATTGTCTCTCTACTCCCCGATCTCTGGACTGCGTCAGGTGAAGAGCATCTCATGAAGCAGGCCATTCTTACCCTTCTCACAAGTATCGTCATGGCCACGAAGATGCACTCTGTGCGCTACCATCCTCTCATCGTACCCTTGATTCAACGAGCCGTGGAACATGGTTCGGAGATGGCAGTGTACCTCCTCGAAGAGGCCTTAGATCTCTGGTCTAATATGCTGCAGCAGACACCAGCAGAGGAATCTGGCCCTGTGATACCGCTTGTCGACTCCGTCTTTCCTCTCTTGGAAATTGGCAGCGACAATTTAAGCGTGGTGCTCGGGATATTGGAATCATATGTAATTCTAGCACCCCAAGTTATGCTTGCCGACACCACTCGTCTCCGGGTCCTCAGTTATATGACCAACGCTCTGGAGATAGCGAAGCGCGATTTAATCGGCCTGGTGATTAGCATCGTGGAGAACATGATCCGCCAGGCGGAGATATTGGGTGGCACCAACGGCGTAGTAGCCGTAGCAAAAGACCTCGTCGAGAGCGGCTTCATGGAGAAAATATTAACTGGACTCCACGAGGCGTGGGATGCACACCAAACCACCGGCCCAAATCGCCGCTACCCCAAAATCAGCGACGTTGTTGAAACGGACTACTTCACCATCATAGCCAGGCTTGCGATTACCGACCCTGCAACATTCGTGGGTACTATTTCGAGCGTTGGGCCTCTAGAATCGGTATGGGGGTGGTTGAGCACGGAGTGGTTCTTGCACTTCGATAGCATGGCGAATCCGCACCGACAAAAGCTGTCATGTCTAGCGCTGACGCGTTTATTGGAGCTGCCACCACCGATGACGGGACTGGTGCTACAGAAGCTACAGGATTACTTCGCCATGTGGTCGAGCGTCATAGCTGAACTATTGGATGGCTGGGGGGAGGGGCGGGAGGCCCTTGTGTGGTCGGAAGAGACTCCGCAGGAGACAAAGGAGTGGGAGAGTATGGAGGATGGTCGCAAGAAGGTTCTAGAGAGGAATGATCCTGTGCATACTATTCACGCGCATCAGTTCACGAAGGAAAGATTGGGGGGGTTGGTCCAGAATGCTGGTGGTGAAGAGGCGTTTCAGAGGGATTGGTTGGTCAACGTTGATGGTGATATAGTGAAGGCGTTTCAAAAGCTAGGGCAGACCCCAGTGGAAACAGACTGAGTTACAGCCTAGGAAGATATCGTGTCGAGGAAGGAAGTCAAATATTCGCCGAGAGTATGGCGTACTGAGTGATGGGGGGGTAGGTTGGGAACTGGTGGGGTGCGAATGCGGTATTGGGATGGATGTCCATAGATGTTCATAGACGATTGCTAACTGATATGAATCACGAATGATAAATACGCAGAGATTCGTATATAACAACGGCTATATGAAGCCTACAAAGGTCGGTGCTTAGTGTCGTAGCTCACACCCCGCCATAGTTTTCGCATGAATAGATAAAGCAATTAGTAGGCGTTCTTTGTGAGGCTGTACATCGAGGGAATGTTTTTGCAACTAATTCTTGTCCAGGAATATCCCCTTGCATTGCAGGAGCGCAGCCTTCATTATATAATCATTGTTGGTTGTGGCGGAGGCTGCTACAACAGCACGACAGACAGCCAATGACCGACTTCCTTCCATTTTTTTGTATGGGTGTCCTTCGATTCGCAACCCATTTCATGATGCAGGACTCACTTTGTGGCTGCGAAATGGCGCAGTAACAAGACGACAGGTAGGGCTTCGGTCGTGAAAGTGCTATCTAATTGATGGGGATATATAGGTAGTGTAAAGCGCACATGTCTCTAATGCTACCATGACTACAGTTGAGTTTGGTATTCTCACTTAACGGTGTTTAGACCTCATTTTTCTATTACAACTCTTTTATTCGTATTCTACGCAGAATAATACCTTAAAGCTGAAAGTATACCATACTATAGTCCAGCATCGACGAATCAGGCCAAGATGAAGGTTGAAGCTCAAACTCCATCCTTAAGTGCTTGCAAAGCTGCACAATGGGACCCGGAGGCTATACTCGGCCTTACAAACCCAGATCGAGGATCATTTACTTGCGTGGGCCACGCCCCATCCATGCGACGTCGTTGCCGGAACCCCATTGCGCGAAGTGGTCGTGATTTTGTGTACGGGCTGCTCGATCTCCTCGCCTTAATGGGTCCCAACAGCCGCAAGTTTTCGATTCTGCTGGAAGAAGTGGCATATCGGTCTCTATGCTGGCGGCACGGTAGCCAGGCTGACGACATCGTGGAGAAGTGGGAGGCCAGTATCGCTGCGTTAAACCTACCTACCCCTAAGGCCAAGGAGAATACAAAGCAATCCAAAAGCCGCACGAAGAAGTCGCAGTCAACGGGCTCATCCTACACCCGCTATACGGATGATTATGTTAAGACCGAGGTAGAAGATTGCAAACAGAAAGAGCGGGAACAGGATCGTCGGAGGGCTCAACAGGACCAGCAACGGAAGAAGAAGCAGAAGGAGCAAGACAAGCAAGACAGGGAGAAAATCCAGCAGGAACGGCGAGACAAAGAAGCTAGCGAGCGAAGGCAACAAGAGGCACAGAAGCGTAGGGAACAAGAGGCACAGAAGCGTAGGGAACGAGAGCAACAAGAGAGGGAGCAAGCTGTGAAGGAACGAAGAGAGTGGCAACAGGCGTGGCAAAATTATGTGACCAAATGGGCAGCCTTTAAAGAAGCCAAGCACGAACCCAGCACCGTACAACAAGCTCAAGCGCTCATTCCGTGGCCTCTGAAATCCGGCCGATTTGGAGATTTAACGGCGGGACACGTTAGAAGTTTCTATCGCGAGGCGTGCCCGGATGCGAAAACGACCGAGATGTTTAAAGCTATGCAGCGTGAGAGCTTGAAGTGGCATCCGGATAAAATGGTCAACCTATATCGCAATTGTGCACCGGGTGATGCGGATAAGTTGGCCATTGAGATGATTTGCAGAGTTGTGCTTGAGTTAAGAGAGGAAGCGAGGGCGATGAGAGATAGGTGATTAGATAAGTTAATAGTGTTTGTAATTCTAAGAAGATGGTGGTGTGGTGGTCTTAATTGGATGCATCGCATTGTATACTAGGCTAGGATAGGGGCGGATAATTATGCTCTTGAGGTAGATAGGTTAGCGAACACTGCGACTGAGATTACACTAATATATCTTCAAAGACCTATAGTTGGACTGAGTTTCAATGGAGCAGTAATAATCTCTAGCTTGTGCCAACGCTGAACGCTACTCTCATCCCACATCCTCCACTCCGGAGGTCCCCACGGGCGTATTCCCAAAACTCTCCAGTCCCCGATTCCTGCTCGTTGCCTCCCTAAACCCATCCCCAACCGACGGGAACGCCATCGGATCCGCTGTGTCAACGGGAGGTAAATTCGAATCACCCCTCAGCGCCGAATACCTCTCCCCAGCCTCTCGCAGCAACCTCTGCACTTCCTGCTCCCGCGCAACAATCTCCGCCTTCTCCCTCACTAGCTCGCCCATCCTCCAGCTCCGCTTCGTAGACTCTTGCTCTGCCTCGCTCAATGACGTCCGCAATCGCGCCAGACACTCTGATAGACTCGGTATCGGCGTGACCTTTGGCGGAACCAGCGCTGCCGCCTGCGCCGCGTCGAGTTTCTTGAGTCCGTCCATCCCTGCGCGGGTCTGCGCGGCTTCATATTCTGCGCGCCGTTCGGCTTCCGAGTCGTCGGACTCCTCGGATGAACTGCCCTCCGCCTCCTGGATCGCCTGTGCAATTATTTTCTTCTGCTGTCGCTGGGCCTTCCGCTGGGCCTTCTTGTCAAGGGAGATGCGGCCGTCGTCAACGAAGTCCTCAAATCCTTCCATGACGTCCTCGTCATCTCGGACTAGCCGCGTCTCTTTCTTTCGCGTTGGCAGCATCGAGATCGGACCTATTTGGCTCCTATCCCCTCCGACGTCGAGTGATATGAAATCCTGTTCTTGCGCCAGCCTTGCTCTCCGCTGTTTTTTCTCTGCGATCTCTGCTTCGGTGGGAATATATGCCTTATCCTCGTCACGCCGCGACAATAACTCGCCGCTAGGTTCTACCACCGTCGCGCCCTCGAGCTCGCTCGCATCCAGCCCCTCTTCCTCATCGCCCTCAGTGGGAAACCTCTGTAGATCCTTGGGCGTACTCAGCGTGCTCATCTTCAGCTCCTCCAAGTAATCCTTGCTATAAGTCGGCCGCTCCTCCTCCTCTCCTTCACGCCCCCGTTGGTAAGCCGGTAAACTCAGCCGTAGATTATTCCCCTCAATGCCTCGCCTCGGGGCCGCTTTTTTGGGCGTAAACGACTCGTCCTCTTCTAATGCCGCCGCATCATCGCCAGATATTATTTCTCCGGGCCCAAAGGACAATCGCGAAGCTGTGGGCTTCTTCTTGGTCTGCCCTGCCCGTTTGGCGCCTGGCCGCGACGGGAAAGAACCGCTCCCGCTAGACCCAAAGTCAACTTCACGGATTGGCTTGGGTTCGCTGCCGCCATCTGTGCCGGAGGTGTCTTGCGACTGCTCGTCATCGAAGGCGATGCTGTGGCGCAAGGCTGATTTTTTGAAAGGTTTAGATCGGGCGTGCGAGGTTGTGGAGGGTTTTTCTAAGAGAAGGTGTCAGCTATGTGATTTGGATCAGCAGAGGACGCAGGGAGGAGACAGGGAGGACGTACGTTCAGCTGTGGCCTTGGGTTCTACGGATGCTGGTGATGTTGTTGTCTCGTCGTCGTCTTCGTTGACCCGGATTTTGCGCGCCTTGCGCTTCCCACCAAAGGACGACATGGCACAAGCAATACTCCTCTAATGCCAAATGTGTCCCTTGATAATTGCAATTTATGAAAGCGCAATGTTTATTGAAAGTAGATCGTTGCTGGGACACGAAAGTCCAAGGCTGATAAAAATGGTCGTTCCCAAGGCTACCTCACGTCTTTATCGCCACGTGACCTAGAAGACTCTAAATCCACAACCTACTCCAGCTCTTGTGCCGCCGCGTCTCGTTCAGCAGCATATACACAACCCCGCCTCTCACAATGCCTCAAGCTCAGCCCGAGCTTAAGAAGGTACGCTCCTTTTTTTAAAGCCCTGTCTCTACAACGAGTTTTCCATGTCAGCGCATGCGACACGCGACCAGGCTGCGGGGAATCAAGGCGATGGACCATGCATGCTAACTGAATACAGTACCTCGACAAGAGGCTCTTCGTCCAGCTCAATGGAAGCCGAAAAGTTATCGGAGTTCTTCGCGGATACGATGTTAGTCAATACGCTCTAGTTCAACATGCCCGAAGCTTGTGCTGATACTTTGTGTCTAGGTGTTTCTGAATATCGTGCTCGACGACGCAGTTGAGGAGAAGGACGGCGGAGAGAAGGTCAGAATAGGGATGGTGGTATGTCACAATATACACGGCAAGAATATTCACGGACAGAAACTGATGGGTGTCTAGGTTATTCGCGGCAACTCGGTCGTCATGTTGGAGGCACTTGAGAGGATAGGCGGCGATCGCCAGGACCGCGGATGAGCATGCGGCAGGGCTGTTGGGATAATATGCAATTTGATACGGAGGTGCGGCGTGAGCGGTGTCAAAAGGTTCGCAATGGACCTACACATACGGTGGGGTTGGACAGTGACGCATTGGGCGGAGGCGTAAAGGCTGTTAAGCTTATAGGCAACAACATACGAATACCATGGGAAGACATCGCGCCCACCTGCAATTCCCTTTGAATTCTTACGTACAGTGCAGTGACATGGTGAATTGTGGAAGAAAATCGGTTGAGCCGTTGACAGCTCACCGACATTTCGAGCCACCTGCAGGTACTGCAATGTTGCAGCACAAACAGAATCGTACCATATTCACATATGCGGCTTTTGGGGGATGCCTGGAATCAGAAGAATGTTAAGCAGCATAGCCACAATTACGCGGCCCGCGGGTTCTATTTGGTATTAACCCGGTGGAGTTGTGTTTATTAATCATTAAATTTGAATACTGCTTCTAATTGTGCGCTACTTTTGAAACATACTCAACCTCCTGACATGCATCTAGGGAAGCTTGCGCGTCGCCAACCTTTTTTTCGACTCTGACCAGCTCCATTTAAACAAGCTCAACGACCAGGGCAGATGCTCCGCCACCGCCATTGCAGATGCCAACAACGCCAATCTTTCCCTTCTGCTCCTTCAGGACGTGGATGAGGGTGGTGACGATTCTTGCTCCGGAGCATCCCAATGGGTGTCCAATAGCAACGGATCCACCGTTGATGTTAACCTTGGCGGGGTCGAGTCCGAGAATCTTCATGTTTGCAAGAGCGACAACTGAGAAGGCCTCGTTGATCTCATAGGCATCAACCTGGGATGCATCGATGCCAGCGTGCTTGATGGCCTTTGGAATAGCAAGAGCTGGGGCAGTGGTGAACTTGCTAGGCTTCTGCGCTGCGTCGGCCCAGCCAAGAATCTTTGCGAGGGGCTTAAGTCCCAGCTCCTTAACCTTTGCTTCGCTCACAAGAACGAGTGCCGATGCGCCATCGTTGATTGGTGCCGCGTTAGGGGCAGTGATGGTTCCACCGTTTGGCAGGAACGCTGGGCGCATGGCCTTCAGCTTGTCGATGTTGAGGTTCTTGACCTCGTCATCCTTGTCAACAATCACATTTGGCTTTCCACGGCCTCCGCTGACCTCCACTGGGACGATCTCGGCCTTGAAGAGTCCGGCCTCAGTGGCCTTTTGTGCCTTTTGGTAAGAGTTGATCGCGTACTCGTCTTGCTGCTCGCGAGTAATAGAATGGTCTTGCGCACACTCCTCTCCTTGGAGGCCCATGTGCTCTTGCTTGCCATATGCATCGGTCAGGCCATCCTTCAACACACCGTCGACAAGGGTTTGGTTTCCGTACTTGGCACCGCTGCGAAGGACTGGGAGGTAGTGAGGAGCGTTTGACATGGATTCGGTACCACCTGCAACGACGATATCGGCATTTCCAGTCATAATTGTCTGCGCACCGAGTATAATGGCCTTAGTTCCTGAAGCACACACTTTGTTGACGGTTGTTGCAACGGTGGACTCTGGAAGGCCGGCACCAATGGCGCATTGTCTGGCTGGGTTCTGACCAAGGTTTGCGGATAGAACATTTCCTAGGAACACCTCCTCAACATCCTCTGGCTTGATTTCCGGAACACGCTCGACAGCGGCTATTGTACTATTAGCATGAAATATTATACGAAGGAAAGACTGCATTCGTAGCGTACCCTTAATGGCAATGCTTCCGAGCTGAATCGCGCTCAAACTCGAAAGAGATCTGTCGATGCGAATTTAGAAATGAGCTCCTCACGCACGCGGGCAGAAAATGGTTGACATTGGGAGCTTGAGAACTTACCCCAGGAATGATCCGACAGGAGTTCTGACGGCAGACACAATGTAGACTGGAGGGAATGAAGACATGACTGCAATATAATAGTTGAAAGTTTACAGAATTGAAGTTGAGAGCGTAGAGTATGGTGGAGAAGTTGGAGAAGGGGAGAGAGGGTGGGGGGGATAAAGGAGGATTTATGAATTGTGGTGAGGGTGAGGGGCAGCAACGACTCGGGGACTCAACCGGAGCAGTTTAGCTCCATCATTTGGCGGTGTACCATTGTATGGGTTCCTGAAATCTTGGCATCAGCCACAATCACACCAGAAGCTCAAAGTGGTACGATCACTAATCGGCCCTAGCGTCCGGGCCAGAGCTCAAACTCCAGCAAACTCCAGCGAAGGTTGAACCAGATCACGTGTGCGCGACGCGACCTTCAAGATTCGCGAACATTTTAACAAGGCAGCAGAGGGAAGGAAGCCAGCCTCACTTTTCCTATTCCACACACTCCAATACCGCAGCCATGGATGACCTCTATGATGAGTATGTTATCCTCCAATCTAACGTAGCTACAAGGAGAAGAATATGCGCTAACCGTTAACCAGGTTCGGTAACTTCATTGGCGAAGCAGAAGAATCAGAAGATGATTCTCAACATGGCATTGATGCGAGCGCATATGTCTACGACCAGGAATACCCCGAGGAAGAGGCGCCAGAGGCAACAGGGCAGGAGTTAATGGAAATAGACGGTTTGCGCTTCCCGAATGGCAGGCATATTAACATAGCTAACTTATACCCAGAGGATGGGCCATCCAATGCAGTGATACTACACGAAGACAAGCAATACTACCCGACTGCGCAGCAGGTTTATGGCGAAGATGTCGAAACAATGGTCCAGGAAGAGGATGCGCAGCCGCTCACCCAGCCAATTATTGCGCCCGTCGAGGTGAAGAAGTTCCAGCTTGAGGAGGCAGACCTACCACCAGTTCACTTCGACAGGTCCTTCATGGCAGACCTTATGAACTTTCCCGACCAAGTACGAAATGTTGCTTTTGCTGGACATTTGCACCACGGAAAAACGGCGTTGATGGACATGCTCGTTCTAGAGACTCATGACATCAGTCATAGACTGGAGAACAGGGTGGGAAAGGCACGAGACGAGCAATTACGATATACGGATACTTCTTTACTAGAGCGAGACAGAGGGCTGTCTATCAAGGCTGCGCCAATGAGCTTAGTCCTCCAAAATACCAAAGGCAAATCGCATCTCCTTAACATTATAGATACCCCTGGACATGTCAACTTCGTTGACGAGGTGGCAGCCTCCCTGCGACTTGTCGATGGTGTCGTCTTGGTGGTGGATGTGGTTGAGGGCGTTCAGGTCAATACCGAGCAGATTATCAAGTACGCCGTACTAGAGGGTCTGCCTCTTGTATTGGTTGTGAATAAGCTAGACCGACTGATCTTGGAGCTGAAGCTTCCGCCCACGGACGCCTATTTCAAGCTAAAGCATGTTATTGAAGAAGTAAATACGGCCATAGAGAACGCTTTACCGGGCCAGGGCGAAACGAGGAGACTGAGCCCTGAGAAAGGAAATGTCTTGTTTGCCTGCAGTAGCATGCAATGGTGCTTCACATTGCAATCCTTTGCAAGGATGTATGCAGACACATATCCAGGAATTAGCGCTACAGAATTTGCGCGCCGGCTATGGGGCGATGTATTCTTCAACCCAACGAAGAGATCTTTTACAAGAAAAGGGACCGAGGAGCGCTCGAAGCGGTCGTTTGTTAACTTCATTCTGGAGCCGATTTACAAGCTCTATTCACATACTATCAGCGAGAGCCCAGAGGATCTCAAGGAAACACTGGCTACACTGAACATATACCTGAAACCCTCACAATACAAGGCGGACGCGAAAGTTTTATTAAATCTGGTCTGCGCGCAGTTCTTTGGGCCTGCAAGTGGCTTCGTCGATATGGTGGTTGAACATATTCCATCTCCAGTTGAGGGAGCACAAAAGAAGCTCCAGCAATATTACACCGGTCCGTTAGACACAAAGGTGGCAAATTCAATGGCAAAGTGCGACCAAGACGGACCATTAGTTGTCCAGATCTCCAAGTTATTCAACACCAGCGACGCTTCTGGCTTCAATGCTTTCGGAAGAGTCCTGAGTGGAACTGCCAAGCCCGGACAGCAAGTTCGGGTTCTTGGAGAGGGCTACTCAGTGCATGACGAAGAAGATATGGCGATTGCCACTATATCTGATGTGTGGATTGCTGAGACCAGGTACAATATCCCCACGGATGGTATTCCGGCAGGAAACTGGTGCCTTCTCGGCGGGGTCGACAATTCGATTGTGAAGTCGTCAACATTGGTGCCGCTAAAACTTGAGGACGACGAAGAGGCGTACATTTTCAAGCCAATCAAGCAGCTTACAGAGTCTGTTTTCAAGGTCGCTGTGGAGCCAATTAACCCATCAGAACTTCCAAAGATGCTTGATGGATTACGGAAGATTAATAAAAGCTATCCTCTGATTACAACTAAAGTTGAAGAATCGGGAGAGCATGTCATTCTTGGCACCGGAGAGCTTTATATGGATTGCGTCTTGTACGATCTCCGTCGTCTCTACGCTGAAATGGAAATCAAGGTTTCAGATCCAGTCACGAGGTTCTGTGAGACTGTTGTTGAAACGTCGGCGATCAAGTGCTATGCGCTATCGCCAAACAAGAAGGTCAAAATAACGATGGTTGCAGAACCCCTTGATTCAGGGATCGCAGAGGACATCGAGAGCGGGAAAGTCAGCATCAGAGACCCAGTCAGGAAGACTGGTAAATTCTTCGAGGAGAACTACGGCTGGGATTTGTTAGCCTCGCGCAGCATCTGGGCCTTCGGTCCGGATGACATAGGCCCAAATATCCTACAAGATGATACTCTTCCCTCTGAAGTAAGTTTTTACCCTAGCCAGAAATTCCCGTGCATGATGACTAATATTTGCGCAGGTTGACAAGAAATTACTTGCCACTGTCCGCGATACTATCCGTCAAGGCTTCAGTTGGGGTACCAGAGAAGGGCCTCTATGCGAAGAGCCGATCCGTAACACGAAATTTAAAATCACCGACGCAACCCTCGCTGCATCACCTATATTCCGTGGTGGTGGTCAAATAATCCCTACTTCTCGCCGCGCTGTTTACTCTTCTTTCCTTATGGCATCGCCGCGCCTAATGGAGCCCGTATATAGTGTGACTATGACGGGGCCTGCAGACTCCGTCTCGGCGTTGTACACTGTTCTCGCCAGGCGACGTGGCCATGTCCTTAGCGATGGGCCAATTGCTGGAACTCCACTCTACAGGTGCCAGGGTTTGATACCTGTCATTGACTCGTTCGGGTTCGAGACAGATTTGAGGATTCATACACAGGGCCAGGCCGCCGTGAGTCTTGTCTTTGAGCGCTGGAGTATTGTGCCTGGTGACCCTCTGGATAGGGAGGTAACTCTCCGACCCCTGGAGCCGGCGAGCGTGCAAGCAACGGCGCGAGACTTTGTGCTCAAGACGAGGAGGAGAAAGGGATTGAGTGAGGATGTTAGCGTGGCCAAATTCCTCGAGCCGGAGCTATTCTCCAGCTTGAAGGAGAGCGGGCTTTTGGACGGCTGATAAGGCAGTGTCTATAAAAGGGAAATCGGCGTTGCGAGCGGTCATTATTGGGCGTTGTGAGGCTGTAATATATGTATGTGTGGCAGACTTTATTACGAGTTCATGTCCTCAATCTCAAAGCCAAAAGGGCTTATTATCAATTGTAGCCAGGATATAGATGAAATAAACTAATACCATTTCATCATTGCGATTTGCATCTGAATTCCTATGCGTACCAAAATCAATCTGTTAGAATATATCAACATAAGCAACGAAACATAACATGGCACTTTTTGTAACCGTCATTATAACTGTGTTTATTCGATTGCTTAAATAAAAGAGCTAGCCGTTGTACCGAATTAACCACTTTGTTGTTGTCAGTCACTGGGATGTCCATGACGTGTAGACTAAGCTTTCATATTAATTCTGACGTCGCTTCTCTCGACTATATCTACAAATAAATAACCACATGGAAAACTCGTACTGGTTCTGTCATAATACAAATAATATTTCATTTAAAATCGAGGTTTGGAACACATTAAATCAAAATTATAATGGCAGCATCACAGGCTGCTTTTAAGGTAGAGCAAGCCGTCGGGCGGCACGATGGTAGCGCCGCCACACAACAGGATGTGAGCAATCCAGCACTGGATAGATCAAAATACGCAGATCCGAGCGGCGAGATGATGAAGGCGTTGGTGTGGCTTGGAAAGAACCATGTGGAAGTTCGTAAGTTGCACAATTTTTTAATTTCTATTAAAATATTTTTGGTGTGGATTTTATCATTTTGAGATATATCTGACCTGTACCATCCACGCTTACGACAGATACTCGATTATTTCCATCTGTAACATAGAGCCCCAGCTGATACACCACGCAGAAGAAGTTCCAAAACCCCGTATTGTGGAACCCAGAGACGTTGTCTTACGTGTTACTGGTTCTACAATCTGTGGCTCCGACTTGCATCTCTTGCATGGTACCATTGTGGAGCTGCAGAAGGGCGACATCTTGGGCCATGAGTTCTGCGGCATCGTGGAGTCTGTCGGCCCGCAAGTTAAGAATGTCAAACCTGGCCAGCGTGTAGTGGCCAGCTTCCAGATCGCATGTGGCGAATGCGGGCCTTGCAAGAAGAAGCAGAGTAGCCAGTGTGAGAAGACGAATGAAGATTCGCTGGCGGCCTCCATGTATGGAACGCAGACTGCGTGAGTCCTTCGCCTTCTTGAGTTCTGAAGTTATTGGAGGAGACAAGGCTGACTGTTCTAATATAGTGGCCTCTTTGGGTACTCTCATTTCACAGGCGGCTTTGCAGGAGGACAGGCTGAGTATGTCCGTGTTCCGTTCGGAGACGTCAACCTCCTGAAGCTGCCGGACAGTGTTCCGGATGAGAAAGGTGAGTTCTAACCCACCTTCTTGAAAGCCTGCCACTAACATCCTAAGGCCTCTACCTCTCTGACGTCATCTGCACGTCTTGGAATGCCGTTGTGGACACTGGTGTCGAGAAGGGAGATGTCGTTGCTATTTGGGGCGCTGGCCCTATCGGCCAGATGGCTGCCGATTTCAGCCTTCACAATGGTGCTGCTCGCGTTATTCTCATTGACAACAACTGGCGACTCGCCTACGCGAAGTCCAAGTGCCTCCGGATTGAGACGCTCGACTATACCGCGCTTGGGCGTGGTAATACAGTGACCTCTAAGCTGCGGGAGATGATTCCTGGTGGTCCGGATGTGTGTATTGAGTGCGCAGCCGGGGAGTACGCGAAGGGCTGGGCGCACTACTTCGAGTTGTTGCTAGGGATGGAGACGGACACATCTGAGATTGTGAACGAGATGCTGACGTCGGTGAAGTCATTCGGGCGTTGCGGCATCACAGGTGTTTACACCGGCTTCACGAACCACTTCAACATTGGGGCGCTTATGGAGCGCGGTATCAGGTTGATTGGTAATGGGCAGGCGCCTGTGCATATGTATTGGGAGAAGTTGCTGGGAATGATTGAAAAGGAGGAGATTGATCCACTGAAGATGGTGACGCATCGGGTCTCCTTGGATGAGATGGACACAGTTTATACGAAGTTTGACAAGAGGGAGGATGGGATGCAGAAGGTGTTTGTGCAGACAAAATTCAGTGCCTCGGCTGCCAAGGGGAGCCCTGTGTTGACGACGTGGAAGGAGTAGAGAACTTTATAAATGGCGGGAAAACTCAGTTGAGTTGTAACGCTGGACGTAGGAGCTATTATAAAAGAGTATAAATCACGAACACTGGTAGTACAGTGAAATTATGCATAACATGTAATCCACAGTAGCCAAAGAAACACTTCAATGGTTATGTATCAAAATTTAGTATAACGTGGTTTATCAGTACGTCGGACATATCAGTACCTCGGACACTTTTCCTTG
>JPKE01002801.1:0-54999 GCA_000750995.1 Pseudogymnoascus sp. VKM F-4520 (FW-2644) | reverse complement strand
CCTACCCCGGCCCGCATCCATGCACCCATACCCCTGCGGAATCAAAACACCGCCCCACCAATAATAAACAACCTCTCCTCCTCCCTCCGCACCCACTGCACCACCCGACTAGCCCCCTGCAACAACGCCCCCCTGGCACAATTAGGCCCCGCCACGCAGTAGAACTCAAACTGTGGCGTTGCCCAGGCGAGTGCGATGGAAGTCTTGGAGACGCAGTGGAGGACTTTGGTGTGTGCGGTGCGGGCGTGCGAGGAGGCGTGAAGGGTTTGGTAGAGGGAGAGGAGGCTGGGGGGTTGTTAGCTGGTGCATACTCGGGGGATAGTTGGGTGAGGGGAGTGAGACGGGTGAGGAAGGGGGGAGGGGGAGGGCATACCGGCGATGGGAGATCAGTGAGTTGAAATGCGGCGCGTAGCTACTGGTAGTGAACTGCACATTCGCACGGCTCTTGTACAGAAAATGGCGCAGCTGGGTGCCGGGAACGATATCAGTGGTGCTTGGGCGCCCCGCGCAAACGGCGTTCTTGATGATATCCAGGCTTCCGTTTTTGTGGAGCTGGGCGACGACGGCGTCGCGCATTTGTTTGAGCTCGTAGAAACTCTCTTTGTCGGTGCTGATGAGGAGGACGGCGACGGCGTCGTCGCGGCTGCTGGTGTTTTCGGGGGAGGTGTCGTCGTCGGCATCGAGGAAAGAGACGTACATGTAGACGTAGCCGGTGTTGTTGAAGCCGGGGAGGCAGAGGGGGATCCAGTTCTCGCCGCCACCGGAGCGGATGCTCTTTGCTTCGAAGAGCATGTTGAAAATAAGCTGGAGGTCACTTGGATGTAGAGAGTGTCGTTTTGGACGTACGACACTGACTAGACGGCCACCGGCGACAATGAGGCCGTAGAGGAGTTTATCGGTGCGGGTCTTGAGAAGAGTGTTGTTGATCACATGGCGTTGAGATTTGCGGATTTTAAGGCACTCTAGAGCGGAGAGAAGGGTAGATGCGGAGCCTTTGGTGAATGTGTCGGAAAGGGATGAGAGGAGGACATCTGTGCCCTCAAGAGGCCGGCGCAAGTCGGTGGAAGGGCGGTTGGTGAAGATCTGAGTGAGACGTGGGAGGGTAAGGGTGGATAGGATCTGCATGTACAAAGCGTCGAGCTGGATGCGAAGTTGCGCTTCGCTCTCACCCAGACTGCTAATGGCGACAAAATATAGAGGGCCTTGAGCGGAAACGACAAACCTGGTGTCGCCAGCAGTGAAAGATTGAAGGGGGTCGTTTGATTCTTCATAGAACGATATAATCGTCTGAACGACACCGATATACCCATTAATCAGGTTGACATCGCCATGCCTGCTATAAATGGGTTTTCCTGCCGATGAAAATATCATGTAATGTTTGAGTTTCGACTTAAACTGCTCCAGCAGTTGCTCCTCGTTGCCCATTTCGCTGTCGACATCTTGTATCTCGTCAAATTCTTGCTCAAAAATGGCTAGTTTGTCATTTTCCGGGTGTTCAATCGTCTCGAACGGATTGACTGTCTCTGCTTGACCAGCTAGCATTTTCCATGCTGCACTTTGTGTGTTAGGTCCTCCTAGCAGGCTTTCTAGGTCTCCTCCTCCAGTATGTGTCGTCCCAGTGAAGGTTTGCAAGCTTGCATTATCATCTGCCTCATTCCTGCTTTGCGAATCCCTTCTGTGGCTATAATCCAAAACGGATGTTCCTGCCGCGGACGGAGATGCCGTGTTGTCTGTCGATGAGAACGTGCCTCTGCTTCCGTCCGGAAATGACAGTGTCTGGATGTCTATCGAGGACAGCGCAGTGGTCGGTTGAGCTTGGAACTTGGGTCTCGCCGATAATGGTGTCGAAGGTCGCTCCAGTGAATCGAGTTGGCTCGGCCGAGGCGGTAGTCGAGGCGGGGTCTCTTTGGGACCATTGTTGTCGTCGACTACGGGGCCAGTCGGAGCCGTCTCTGTCTTAGTTTCCCCTCCATTGTCATCGGCCTCGTTCAGAGCGGTGGAAGCTGCTGCTTCATCTTCCATTGTATTCGGCAAAACAATCCCATTATTCTGCCCTCTAGACTGCCCAAAGATTGAAGGCGTGAGTAACGTAAGGAGAGAGTAAGATGTTGGCGCGTCGAAGTCTGTGGTGGTTGATTCGATGTGTCCCAAAATGTGGGGTGGGAACAGCTATCGATGGCACCTGCCAGGGATTATCCCACGTTGCTGTGCCGTGTTCACGTCAGAGGCTCCAAATAGCGCTGCACAGGGGTAAGGTGGAACTTGCCGCGAGATCTGTATTCAGGCCACGACGACTTCGGCGCTCGTCGTTCAGGAAATATTCAGCTGCACGAATTTCGAAGACTGTTTGCGCATAATTTGTAGCATGCCGGAAAGGCCTGAACGACATTCTTTTCGAAATGGCTCTTGACCCCGCCCCAGGGCGCCATCAGACGTCCTCGCCAACGAATTCAGGCCGAGCATCGCCAATTTCTAGGAAATGGCGGGGTGAAGGTAACATCTACAGTACAAGGGATGCATACAAATCAGAGCTGACATGTATCAATAGAAGAAGCCCTCAGCAAAGACAAAACCTTTCGGAGATACGCTTCCGGCGTCGACAGGTCACTGGCATTGTTCGATAGCCAGCTACAGGAATGGGCGGACTACATCTCGTTTTTGGGAAGGCTATTGAAGGTTTGGCTTCTCATAACTCCCGAATTATACAGAAACTGACGATACGACATAGACTCTGCAAGCTCGTCCCTCGAACATTACAGTTATTCCCTCCAAGGGAATTGTTGCTCGAAGACTAGCCCAATGCCTCAACCCAACGCTACCCTCGGGGGTGCACCAGAAGGCCATCGAAGTGTACAACTACATATTCTCAACAATTGGCACGGATTCATTATCGAGGGATTTGCCACTATATCTGCCTGGGCTGTCATCGACCCTGTCGTTCGCGTCCCTGACAGTGCGGTCACCGTTCCTCGACCTCCTCAAGACACACCTTGTACCGCTTGATCCATTGTCGTTGCGCCCAGCACTCAAAGCTATAATATTGGCCCTTCTCCCAGGGCTTGAAGAGGAGACAAGCGAGGATTTTGATCAAACACTGAAGCTGTTAAACGACTTCAAGAATGCTGTGCGGCCAAAGGGTAGCCAAGATGGCCACGAAAACGTCACTGGAGATGAATACTTTTGGCAATGCTTTTTCCTGGCGTCGATTACTGGAGCGAATCGCAGGCTAGGCGCTCTGGCATACCTTGTCCGAAGCCTACCAAAACTTGAGGCTCGATCACGAAGCGGTTCGGTGCCCAATCTTGATCAGGAACTAGCGAATGGAACAGAGATAATCACCACCCCTGAGCCCGGGCTCCTTCTGCGGTGTTTTGCAGCAGGGCTCAAAGACGACCAACTTCTCATACAGCGTGGATACCTAGACTTGTTGGTTACCCATCTACCGTTGCACGCCACTGTCTTTCAAAATCGAGTCAAAGCCGATGACTTAGAGCTGCTTATGACAGCCGCCTCTGGCGTAGTAGCTCGCCGAGATATGAGCTTAAACAGGCGCTTATGGAGCTGGCTCTTGGGGCCTGAACCTGTCGCGGGCAGCGAAGTAGAAAGCGGTCCCGATCCAGCGTCCGCAAGCGCCCGTGATCGTGCGCTATCTATAAGTGCAACAAGGACAAGCTACTTTGAAGATTTTGGACTGCAACCGTTGACACAAGCCATCTTGAAGATGATTGCGCGTGATCATCTCGCTCCGGCGGAAAGAGCTCGTCCTTTTAAAATCTGTTTATCATTAATGGACCGATGGGAGATTGGAGGGCTCGTTGTACCAGAAGTATTTCTACCCGTGGTTGGTAGTGTGAGGAGATATCAATCACAGAGTACTTCAGCAGCAGATTTTAACGAAGTTCTACGAAGCGCTAGTGTCTTCTTCGACGGGGTGGAAAGCGGTCTAATATGGAGCGAAATCACAGGCCTGATTGCTGGGGCCGTGGGCTCGAATAAGGCATCGAACGACGCGAAACTCGACAAGCTTACTCTCGTGAGGTTTATTCTCGCGAACTTTAATGTGCGGGAAGAAGAGATGCTTTTAGTCCATGCGCCAATCACCGCCTTGACTCTTCTGGCGATGCTTGATGAGACTGCATCAAAGGAGATCGACTCTGTTGAAGTGAAAACATTTGCAACAAATATTGTTCTGGACTTGATAGGCTTAATACCAGAGAGGGCATTCGGCTTAGCCATATCAGGCGAACAGTCAGAATCGGAGCACCGCAAGCCTGCTCCATCTATCGACAACAAATCCATTATGGACAAAGTGCGCCATTTCTATGTCCATGACCAAGGCAATCTCGATGTTTCTCCGCCGCCATTTTCTGCCCAAGAAGTCTCTGAGCTACTCCTCCGCGAAGCTGCCAGACTAACTAGCCGAAGCTTGAGCATTGCGACATCAAGTGCTGATGTCGCCGTCAAAGTTCGGCTTCTAGTGGCACTTATCACAACAGCTCCTGTTGCCAAGTGCTTGGATGTTACTGAACTTCTTTCTGCGATTCATGGGAAGCTTTCGGCACCCACTCCGCCTCCATTCTCTGTCTTTTCGTCTGTCATTGTTATTGTTACCGCTTTATACCCACGATACTTGAAGCCGGAACAGATCTCCGACTTGGTTGATCCACTGGTTCGCATTGCGTGGTCATATCTCTCGCCGTCCTGCCCAAAATACCATGTGGAAGCCGTGAGAAACCTTTGGCACCTCCAGACTTGCCTAGGAGATGCAAATCGGGAAATTGAAGCCTCCTTGTGTGGCCTGATAGTGGAACATGATGTTACTGGGACGTTTACAAGCCGAAATGCCGACCCTGGCCGCAGGTTCGCTGTCCTATGGACCCATACTCTCTACGATAATGCAGTCCATACCGAACGTAGAGCATCGAAAACTTTGAAGGGCGATAACAACTCTGTGGGACTAGCACCAAGTACCGGTGACTATGAAATTATGCTCTGCCGGCCACTTTTCCTTTTGCTTGATGCTCTTTCGGACGAGAGGACTCAGCTTTTTACGTCCGTTAGGATTTGGATTCAGAATCTTCCCGGAATTGAGAAGTAAGCAATAATGACCTGTGGCCTAATAGTCTGCTAACTCTATTTCAATAGGATATTCCACTTATTTGTCTCAAAGTTTGCCGGATTTAAGTTCCTACAGCCAGTAGATGCCCAAAGCAACACAAACGCCGAAAAAACTGCAACGGTGCACTATACTACGGATGATGATATTGACAACTGCCTCTATTACTTGCGGACCTTTCTAAATATCTTGCGTTGGTCTACAGTAGGCACCTGGGGAACTCTTGCCAACAGCAAAGTTATAACTCCAAAGAGAGACGAAGCTACTGTAACAATCGGTAATTCTACCCCAACACAACGTCTAGCTTGTTTTAACGTGTTTTAGGGCCACACGAAGGTGATATTCCACTTCAAGAATATTTTCTAGAAGTGTGTTTGCGAGCAATAAATGGCACACACAACTCAGAAGAGCCTCAGCTCGATCCATCTATTAGCCAGCTGCACCAGGCGGCATTGGCGGTTCTACATCAGATCCTGGCGAATCCATTCTCCTCGAATCTAACCGATCTCAACCTAGAAGTTGATCTGATTAGCAAATTGCAACGATCGTTGGCAGATCCGGATCCATTCTTGCAGGCTTCGTTGTTGGATGTTGTCTTGGCCTCCTTAAAGCTCAAGAAAGAATCTCCGATAAGCCCGCCCATGTCACCAAAGCTCGAGCAGCGCTCACTATCACCGGAGTCGAATCGCGGTGCCGTTCTATCAGAAGCAGTTACTCACACTGAAATGTCATCCGAAAGCCGACCCCCGCCGCCAGGTGCGTTGCTTGAGTGTTTGCAAGCAGCATTCGTATCGCCGAACAGCCGCCCCGTTTTAGATAATTGGATTGTGTTTCTTTCTGAATGCATAAATCTGTATTCGGACACAATATTCCAGGTGCTCATCCCCCTGGTCGAAACATTTTGCAGCCAAATCTCCCAGACATTTGAATCTCTACGGAAAACATTCCAAGGGTACGATGGCAGCATCAAAACCAACTCGGCGCCAGAAGCCACCTTGATATCGTTTCTCAATGGACTTGAACTCGTCCTTGCTCGCGGCCATGAGCGACTTCTCAAAGACGAAGCTCGAGCTCCGACAGCGAAAAGTCCAGACCAACCTCAAGGGTTTTTTGGTAATATGGTATCGGGAGTCTTCGCAACGGAAACCCACCATTCAAGAACCCAGACCGCCAATAGTAGACTTACCGTTCTTTTATCATTTCAAGATGCTGTCAGAATCTGTTTCAAGATCTGGTCTTGGGGTGGACGAGGCAGAGATGATTTTAGCCCAGACGCTGACTCCGTTGCATCTTTCGGTTATACCTCTCTGCGGATGCGAAATCGAGCAAGAAGATTACTAGAGCACCTTTTCCACGCTGAACCGTTAGAATGCTTGGAAACCGTCATCGAAATTTGGCAGAAGGCTTCAACCGGGAGTAACACTCAGTACACCGCAGCCTTTCACCTGCTCCACGTCCTTGATGGCAGTAGACCCAAACATACCATACCGGCCATATTCGATGCTATATACAGTCGGACTAACCCGGGAGTGTTAGATGTGTCCCGAAAGTCCACCTTGACGTCCACATTACTTGACACGGAACTTGTCGTGTTCTTGGTTGATTATACCAGCTCTGTGGAAGATGACGCTATGGATGAGATCTGGACGGATTGTATGACATTTTTGAAAGATATCCTTGCCAATCCATTCCCGCATCGTCAAATACTACCTGGACTTCTTGAGTTTACCTCTGTTCTGGGCGAGAAGGTGGACAATACCAACTTTGGGGAGCAGCGGAAAATGCGGAAGGATCTCGCAGTAAGTAGCACTGACCTCTCTATCAACTATACACGTACTAATGTTTATACAGGACCTATTCTTAAGACTTTTAACTGCGACCTTTACGACCAATCCAATAGGTTATTCGATGAGTACTTCGCAGCAGCCGCCCGCTGAAAAACACTCCGAAGTCTCATCTTCATCGAAATTAAAGCGCAGAGCCGAAGACGTCGTTGAAATACTTGCCACCATTATTCCAAATCTACCCAAAATTTTGGTTGAGCCTGAAAGAGTCCTGGCTGCGGCTAATACGATATCGACTAGTGTTATTGGGCCGACGATTCGGTCCAAGGCATATCCTGAAAACGTTTCAGTAAGCTTATTAACTCTACTGTACCAGCTCTCACGGCTACCAAACACCCAAAAGGTATGGAAGAAAGATTTAGCAGACGCATTCAACGACGCTCGATTCTTTGCGAATCCACCAAGCCTGTACGAGAGCCACTGGATGGCCCTTATCCGCCAGTGGGCAATCACCGACAAAGAGCGCATGCCAGAACTCCTTTCTCGCATTACTCCGCCCACAACAGCTGGCATTGTGTTTGGGGTCGGTGCTACCAGTGCTCGCCTTGAAGCCGATCGAAAGACACAACTAAATCTTCGCCGCATCGCTGTTCTTATCCTCTCCGTCCCCGATGATACTTTCGTATCAGCTCTCGCTGATATCAATGACAAGATTGTCGAGCTCCTCACCGCCACCACCACATCATCGCCATCTTCTACTACTCGGTCAGAGATATACATTCTTCTCCGTGTTCTGGTACTGAAGACCAGCCCAATTCATCTTGCGTTTATGTGGCCTACTGTCAACGCCGAGCTAGAATCTGCGATCTCCTCCGTCGTAGCACCCGACCATAGTGGTCCGGCAGACACCTGGAACAACCTCAGCATCCTACAAGCATGTAAACTGCTTGACATGCTGCTGTGTATTGCTCCCGACGATTTCCAATTGCACGAGTGGCTTTTCATCACGGATACCATTGACGCCGTCTATCGACCTAGCTCATCTAGCTATCAACCAGCGGCATTGATTGACCAGCTAGCTGAGGAACTCGGCTCCGCCACGCTTTCCGCTGCATTTGAGGGCACAAGCGTCGCACCTGAAGATACGAAAGATAAATCCATGCGGCGGCCCCTTATTGGCCCTGGCCGTGTAGAGACAAGAGGCGTTAACCTAGAAAGGAGGGACGAGTTGGTTGCGAAAGTTCTGAGGCCATTTTTCAGCCAACTCAGTATCTGGGCGTTTGAGACGGTGTATGAGATGGGAGGTATAGAGTGGGAGGAGTGTAGGAGGCAGGTGTTGGATGATTTGTTTGATGAGAGCGCGGTTGTGAAGACGTTGTAGGGGTATAGTACGCTGGAAAGCGTATTCACACTTATATTACGTGTAAATAGATAATTCAAAATACATTAACCTACAAGTAGTGTCACACACCCTAACAAAGTAATGCCCATTTGAACGTAATGGGTATCGATTTTCACTAAATATCTCCCAAGATGATATCTACTTAGCAACTGTTTCATCCTCTTTTTCTTCTTTCTCAGTTTCCTTCGACTCCCCAGACTTTGGCGGCCCTCCTTTAGGCGGGCCTGTCACGGCCTTCGGGGGACCTCCGCTCTTAGGTGGCGGTGGTGGCGGCGTGCTGGTGGATTTCGCACTCGGCACATAGTCTAACTCTCTGCTCTTCTGCTCACCCTCCATAAAATAATCGTCCAGCTTTCCTACTTTCAATTGTATTGTTTTATCATGTCCGCGCCCATGTTTCCTATGCGCCTTGTCTGACGAAGCTGCAGGCGGCGGGGCCGCTCCAGTCAGCTGTGCGGGAATAAGGAACTCCGAAGGCGCGGCTGGCGTAGCAGATGAGGCGCCTGTACTCGACAGAGCAGCTGCCCTTGACTCCTCGTTCGAGAATCGCGCCGGCTCGCCATCGAAGAGCGTCGATCCCGGCTCAGCGATGGGTTCACTAAGCGGCGCAGGTATGCGGTGCAGAGCACCATATCCAAGCACACAGCCTAGCGCGCCCTCTCCGCCCCAGTCTCGGCTCGGTTGGATGGTGACTTCGCGCGTGACGTCGTATTCGTTGTTGTACACGTACAGCCGGAGGGGGCGGCCGATGTGGTCCTCGACCAGCTCCCCGAGGCCGGCTTCGCCGTGCAGGATTCCCTCGGGGGTGCCGAGGATGTAGTCGCTGTAGGGGAGGAGGCCGGCGAGGTCGGCTGGGGAGTTGGCGGGGACGTCTAGGATGTGCCAGATTGTTGCGACGGTGGAGAGGGGCGCGTGCTGGAGGGATATGCCCAGGGTGGGGCTGTCTGGGGATATGGGGATGTGCAAGGTGCGTGTTCGTTGGCCCTGAAGTAACAACGCGTTAGTTGAGCTTATAAAAGTTATGAGGGGGGGAGGAGAGAGGAGTTACCTTTGCGCTCCAGAGTCCAAGAGTAACAGTGCCCCCAGCACAGTTGCGCACTTCTTGGGCGAAGAGATTGGGATCTGAGTCCTCCTTTTTCTTGATTAGAGATTGTCTGCTAGGACTTTCGAGTAGAATCATACAATCATGCGCCCATTGATGCCAACTATAAAATCAAACCAAGGCTCAATTGGAAGGTCGGCATGCTTATTCCGTAGGACCTGGAAGCCGAATGCATTGTAGGTGGATGTTTGGGCTGGCGCGTCGGAATCGAGCCTTGATATGAAGCGGTTTAGAGCGTTAAACATCTTGGTTCTAGCCGCATATGATTGTATTATATAGAGGTGTTGAAATTCGGCAGTCTTTTGGCAGTGGCTTCAGAGACGGAAACGTATAGCTGGTGGTGTTTATGGTTTATGGAGCTCTGGCCTCACTTGCAACCAGGTACATACTGTATCATGTTTCGTCATTGGCTAAATTTACAACCTCAAGGCTTGGCGCGCAGCCTTGTGCCCACCACGCTAAATAACCTCAGCCCTGTCAACTTGTCATGAGGATAATTTTTATATTTTACAAAGAAGCTGGGCAAGCAAATCGTGGAACTGCTCGTCGACAACCTGTGATCGATTTCACCGCTACGCCCTGATTTACTTACTTCAGCTACTACTCGCATCCACTTCTATGACTTTTGCAGAGTCTCTCAAAATCTAAGTGCGGGGCTGCCATCGCCAAAACTGAACTTGGCTTCACACGAATCGACCCATCAACATAACTTTGCGACTCATATTGGCAAGGGTTATTAAGACAGTGAGCTCCAAGAAATATTTTCTTATTACGGCCAGAGCCTCATTGGGTCTAATGGCGTCCAACCCGCAGACGTTTCAATCGTTCGGCCGTCCACTGGCGAACTCTTCCAGCTTTTTTTCACAGAGGGACAACGAACATCAACTCTACGGCCTATTCTCTGATCTGAACCTCAACGGCGAACATCGCAAACAACAAATTTCTACACCTGCCCCAGTTGCTGCTGTTTCTTCTGAAGACATTGAACTGAACGACGTACGATCTACCGAGAAAAAGCTCACAACAAAGCAACTGCGCAAGCAACGCGAAGCGGAACAGGCTGCGAAAACTCCAAAGAAACCCAAAACCTTAGCATCTAAAGCCAAGAAGCAAAATAGAATCAAAATCAGATTCGAGAGACGAAAGAGCCAAAAGGATAGACTGGACGCAATCAACCGCGATCCGAAATTGGTAGAGAAAAGGATACAGGCCCTGAAGCAGCTCCATGCATGTGCTCAAGATTTACACAACGCCACTGAAAACAAGGTCGCCCTTAAGCAGTCATTGCAAAATCTCACCGAAGCATTAGCATCACACACGGAGAAAACATCCGCAGAATTATACGCCGAGCTCTGTCAGACCAATAATCAGAAGAGTGCCGAAGTATTAATTGGAGGAAGTACCAACGACACAAAAAGTTCTGAGGAATCTTTTAAGAACTTTGTCGATAATTTGGAGAAGCCAGTTCCATCATCAGAGCCCGTCCCCACTTCCCGGGGGAGGAAAACCGCCAGGGTAAAAGAGGTGCCTGTCAATATTACCCAGCCAACGTTTAAGCTACTCGCCCCATCGAGGGACCAGAAGATCAGAAACGCTCACAATTGGAAAAGAGCTAAACCACTTATTATCGACCTCACTAAAGCCATCGAAAGAAGTGATATTAGCATCGCCAAGTCATACGCCGCAGCACGCGTTCCAATTAAGAACTTGGCTGAAGGCTTAGAAAGAGATTTTAGCGACGTTATATCAGAAGTTATTCCGTCATTTACCAGAGACAGAATTGCCTATTTTGAACGGCCCTTCATCACCTTGAAAGAGATCCATCAGATACCCCTCTCTAATACTCACATTGCAACCAATGGCGGACTCGACCAATCAATGTCAACCTGATATGGATGACCTACAACAGAGCTACATCGATGAGTTTGGACTTACAGACGAGTGCCATCACTACGAAAGCTTAGCGGAAGTGCCTTGGGATGTTCAAAAATATTGGCACCAGCGATACAGCATATTCTCATTATACGATGAAGGGGTATACATGACAGACGACGCATGGTTTGGGATAACTCCGGAGCCAGTTGCTGTCCAGGTAGCTTCAGACATGGCAACCTCAATAGATCCTTCAAAAACTACAATAGTTGACATCTTCGCTGGTGCAGGGGGAAATTCGATTGCCTTTGCTCGGTCAGGACGCTGGGATAAGGTTATTGCGATAGAGAAGGATCCGTCCGTAATTGCTTGCGCTAAAAATAACGCTGCTATCTACGGCGTCGCAGACAAGATTACTTGGATCAACGACGATTGCTTTGACTTTGTTACCAAGGACGGGAATATTGATTTTAAGACGTCCACCATTTTCGCCAGCCCACCTTGGGGCGGTCCAGGCTATCGGGGCGACGAAATCTTCAATCTCGATACCATGCAGCCGTACTCCGCCAAGCAGATCCACGAGATGTGCAAGTCAACGGAGTGTGCCTTATTCCTGCCGAGGACGTCCGATTTGCGACAGATTGCGAAGCTTGCACCAGAAGGGGACAAGGTCGAAGTCGTCCAGTATTGCATGGAGGGGGCAAGCAAGGCTTTAGTTGCATATATACCAGCCACTTCAGAGTAGGCAAATTAATGAAAATGAAAATTGAAATAAAAATTCCACGCATATCGGACCCTCATGAAAATACCCTACAATTGCTTCAGGGGCAACCCTACAGTGACGGCCAGATCTGGGGTAAGGGTGGGGAAGTGGGGTAAGCCGTCCTGGTAAACTGCCGGGTGGAGTTAACCGAAAACTGAACTTTAATATAACTCCTCACTTGTAATCCCCACACTAGGAACAACAGCCTAAATATGTAGTACGATCATCAGTAGTTGTTCCTGTTGTGAACCCCTCAGTCCATATTGCATTACTTGCGGCTGCTAATAGGATGCACTATAGCTCCATTTGCCATTTATCCGAAGCCTATGTTAGTTCAGATGGGAACGAAATGAAAATCGTATGGCGAAATTGGCAGTCGTCAGTGCTAACGCCAGAGCCATGGCCCATATAAGAAGAAGTCCAGGCGCAATTGATCACGACGGCGACCCTTAGCTATACTTCAGGGCACAGAAGAAGTTCAAGGAGTTCTAAATAATTTGAAAACTCAAGATGCGTTCAGCTTTGGCCTACGTAGCACTTGCGGCAACCTTCGTCCAGCAAGCTGTGACTGTTCCGACGGTTGGTCTTCCAGCGCGCGGAAGCCGAAATGTCCACTGGGTAGATACATGGGCTACTATGCCACAACTTACAGAAGTTGGCAATCTTCCTCCTGCTCCATACGTATGTGTCTCGATATATAGCGGTGGTGCCTTCTAACCCCTTTTTTAGACCCAGTCTAATTCTGTTTTCGTTGATTCGACCGTTCGCGCGACATTCCAAGTGTCAATTCCTGGAAAAACTATCCGTCTTAGGTTCACGAATGTATTTGGCGCCACGGACTTGCCAATCGATGCCGTGACCATTGCTCTCCCTGATGGTCCAGCGGGCACCCGTGCGATTCATACTCGGACTCTCCAGACGGTCACATTTAGCGGCAAGACCTCGATCATCATCCCCAATGGCGCTCAAGTGGTGTCCGACCCGATTAACTTTGAGGTCAAGGCCAGGCAGGACATTGCAGTCACCTATTACACGGCGGCCGGCCAAGCCGGTACCAACATCACCTCCCACCCAGGGAGTCGCGTCACGAGTTGGTACTCGCGTGGCAACCACGTCACCGCTGCCAACTTGACTGATGCTTCCGTTGCAAGCTCCGAGCATTGGTACTTCCTAAACGGTCTGGAAGTCGACGACCCCCTTGGCAGCACCTTCGCCATCGTTGGCGACAGCATCACCGACGGCCGCGGAAGCACCACCAACGGCAACAACCGCTGGGCTGATCAGCTCTCCCTCCGCCTCCTCAAAGACCGACGCACATCGCACATCGGCATCGCCAACGAGGCTGCTGGCGGTAACCGCGTGCTTCACGACGGTCTTGGGCCGAACGCACTTGGCCGTATTGACCGCGACGTGCTGGCGCAACCGAACGTCAAGTATGCTATGATTTATGAGGGCATCAATGATATCGGGACAGGCAATTCGACGACATCCGTCGCTGAGCAGTATGAGACGTCAGACCGGCTAATCTGGGCATACCAGCAGATGGCTGAGCGGATTCACACGGCAGGAATCAAGGTGTTCATCGCCACCATCACGCCCTTCAACCAGCCAGCCGATCGGTTCCAGCCTGTATGGGACGCAGAGAGAGAGAAGACGAGGCAGCGTGTAAACAAGTGGATCCGCGAGAATAAGGTGTTCGATGCGGTGCTGGACTTCGATAAGGTTGTTCGAAACCCGGAGCATCCGAATGTAATGCAGGAGCGGTACAACTTTGATGACTTCCTGCATATGGGCCCGGAGGGATACCGTGCATTGGCAGACTCCATCCCACTCTCTTTGTTCTTGTAGGGTTGGGATCTAAAAGGCAATAATGAAGAAGCTATATTTCAGCTATTTGTTTTGTTATGTAGAGTGCGTAGTCTCGTCGACGCGGCGGGGTCAATATACTGCAGTAATATTGGGTGAGTGTCAGACATATTTGCCGTGCTTTAGCTTTGTCGATGAACTGTGGACGAATGCCATCGTATGCTTCAAGGGGCTACTTAGCGTCTCGTGTGCAACACCCCCCCCCCATTTCGCCGGAAGGTCTGAATTCCATAAGGGCCTTCCTAGAAATCCTGAATTTCACAAGGTATGAATGAAGCATAACACATGCGGCGAAGAATGATGTGATGGATCGATAAAGCTTAAGCCGCAGCGTACTCGTATAGAAAATGCCATACCCCGCATTTCCTATACGAGTACGCTGCGGCTTAACAGCAAAATCGAATTCAATTGTCACATAAATTGCTCTGCCACATGAAGAAGGTGCTCTTGTACACTATACTTTTAAATATATTACCCATGTCCGAACACCCGTGACATGGGTGACGTTGGTTACCGCGATAGTGTAAAAGCTAACTTACTTCCCGGCTCTATCCCAAAAAGCAAATGCTAGTCTTGGCAGAAAGGTGATTTTAGATTTGTTATGTAAAATACCTTAATCGAGAGCAACCTCCTTGCGGAGAATAAAACTTCTATCGAGTTGAGCTCGTTCTGGGCATTTGTGCTGCCCAAACAGGACTTCCCATGGCGTCGACTCGGGTTATATCCCGTTTTGGCTAAACGGGACGAAAACTGCTTTAAGCGTCCATGCAAGGAAGACAACACGGACTTAGGCTATTATGGACCACGATTTAAGCCTTCATAATGCCATGCGGGGATAGACCTTGTCTCCATGTTTTCAAATTCGGCAATGCCAATGAGAACTTCAACGGCTCTGAGAGCTGATAGGGGTAGCAAGACGATTAGAGCCAAGATTGTCGGCCGAAAACAGCCTATCTATTTACACGTCGATATTTAGATTGATGGCCAAGACTGTATGCCGCTGGACCGTAAACAAGGTCATGTTGAACTGGCATTCCACGCTACCTGATTGAAACTGTCGTTGGGTTTACTGTACAGACCATCATGAATGGCCTACCATAATGGAACATCTTGCTATTTGCTAACTATTAGCACTTCAAAAGCTTCCGCCCAAGGGTAGCCGGCATATGTCGCCGATCCCTGAAAATATAGACCGCTCCTTATGCGTTTCGAGAAAGCCTCGTTCAATATTATATCGCGTGGCATTGCCTGGATATAGCCAGTGTTCTTGTCGATCTCTTAACGATTAAACCGTAGTCTTATGAGAAGTCCCTCTGCCAATGGCAATGCAAAGAATGCGACGTGCTCAGGCCCTTTCATTTGGCTCTTTCAATCACATCAGGTGGGACATCGAGGCTAATATCAACGGTCCAAAGGATCTTGGCGAATCATTGGTTGTATAAAAGAGTCGAAGTCAACCATAAAACCACCGGCTCTTGTTCAGATAGTACTTATAGTTGATTCTTTCATTGCCATCTTCTATAGATCAAAATGCGCGTGCTACCAGCTCTCTTGCTTGCGGGCCCGGCCGTCGCACAGCAGTCTGTGTGGGGACAATGTTAGTACTCTTCCGACTTCATTGGGACGAACTTAGCTAATGAGAGTAAGGTGGCGGGACAGGATGGACAGGCCCAACAACTTGCGTCTCGGGGTCGACTTGCACCTTCTCGAATGCCTGGTACTCTCAATGTATTCCGGGTGGCAATGGCAACCCCGGTACTACTCCGCCGGCAACCACCCCACCTGCGACTACTCCACCTGCGACTTCTCCCCCTACTATGTCCAACCCACCGGCAACCCTGCCCGCAAGTGAGACTACAACGGCGGGCGGTGGAACACCATCCACTTGCCCCACAATCCCCGGCAGCATCAGCCCCCCATCCGTAGCGACGCTTAACGATCCGTTCCAGCCCCTCAGCGGCTCCCGAATCACCACTAAGGCCCAGTGGACGTGCCGCCAGGATGAAATTAAGCAGCTCTTCCAGAAGTACGAGCTTGGTACTCTGCCACCAAAGCCATCTTCAGTGACGGGCTCCTTCTCTGGTTCAACCTTGACCATCAATGTCAGCGAAGGAGGAAAGTCGATTTCTTTCACCGCCTCTATTACGTATCCATCTTCGGGAACTGCTCCATACCCGGCCATCATTGCCATTGGTGGACTCAGTATCCCAACTCCAGCGGGCGTCGCCGTCATCAACTTTGGCAACGACGACATTGCCGCACAGGCCAGCGGTAGCAGCCGTGGACAAGGAAAGTTCTACACCATTTATGGCCAAGGACATTCCGCTGGTGCCACCACAGCATGGGCATGGGGTGTCAGCCGTCTTATTGACGTTCTCGAGACTCAGGCGACTGCAGCACGCATCAACATCAACAAGCTTGGTGTTTCTGGATGCTCCCGCAACGGCAAGGGTGCATTCATCGTCGGTGCTTTGGAGCCCCGCATCGCCCTGACTATCCCGCAAGAGTCAGGCTCCGGTGGTGCAGCTTGTTGGAGAATCTCCGACTCCGTTTTCGCGGCCGGTGGCAACATCCAGACCGCCCACGAGATTGTAGACGAGAATGTGTGGTTCTCTCCTAACTTCAACGCCTATGTTAACTCTATCCCGACTGTGCCATTCGACCACCACATGCTGGCAGGCTTAGTCGCTCCCCGCGGTCTGTTGGTCATTGAGAACAACATCGACTGGCTTGGTCCAATGTCCACAACTGGTTGCATGAAGACTGGCCAGCTGATCTACAAAGCTCTCGGTGTTGCCGACAACTTTGGTTTCTCTGAGTCTTCCGAACACAGCCATTGCGCATTTCCGTCTTCTCAACAGACGGAACTGACTGCCTTTGTCCAGAAATTCCTGTTTGATCAGAGCACCAACACTGCTATCTCGAAGTCCGACCAGAACTTTGACCAGGCCAAGTGGGTTACGTGGAGTGTTCCAACTCTGACCTAAGTGCGACGGTGTATTTCAAGTTGCTTTCTGTCCGTTAGCGGTCGAAAAGGTCAATATTTTTCCAAAGCAAAGGGGCGTATAGCGCCAGCCTCCAATCCGAAAGTGTGGTATTGTGGGCAGTGAATATTTTAACTTCTTGAACAATTTTTATCCTGCTTTGCCATAATTCTGAAAAATCGAGTGCCGTGATGATGTATATTAAATTTGAACTCTGTGGATTGAGGGGACGTTGGTGAGTTATAGGTGATAAACAGCAAACCTGTTCCGGAAAATTGGTCTCCGACGATGCTCAGCCGAGTCGGACTTATACCTCATTGGCCGGGACCCAAGGCCCTGTGCCAGACGTTGGTGGAATTTCTCCGTAGTTTCCCAATAAATTGTCTTCTTTTGTTGTTCCTAGTCTCAACGTAACTAGGCATATCAGCTCGACTTTGTTAGTGAGCCTAATACCGAGCTCCATGTGGTCCACAAGTTTCTCTCGGTTCCACGCAGCCTGGCACTGTGCATAAGTCAGCCACACTTGTCGGCTACACGCCATCCACTGGGTTTTCCCTTCCCAAGTTGAAAAGGTAGAACTAGTATTTGATGCTTTGAAGTAAAAGTAGTAATAGGCCATTCAGTGATAAGCATATAATGTACAAATGGGTGTGTTGTGTCTGCTATGTCCTGTCTATTACGACAAGCCTACCACTCCAAGATAGAGCCTTTAACTTGCAAATATGGTACTGGCATAGACTCGTTTCAAACAGTCTTATGTCTTCAAATGCAGGGTGCTCGTCGTAGTGTGAATGCTCACTCATTAGAATAGCCGCTTTTGTGACCTGAACCATGAGCACCTTTCAGCTGCTCCTCCGCCTTTCCTCATATCTTACAAATTCCCCACGCGCGATAATATCCCGCCTATTTTGAAGGCTCTTCAGGCTTGTCATTTGAGCCAAACCAAGGTTTAGCATTCTTCCTCTTTGCTTCTTTCCGGTCCGCAAGCTACAAAGGTCAGTAGGCCACACACTCAGTAACTGGGAATGGGCTCCCTACCCATTGCTTTTTGCAGTCTCGATAAGCCCTATACATCAATTACTAAAAGTTCCATTTCACAGGTTCACCCCGTCGCAGCCACGTGCGAGCATGGTTGAATGCGCCTCCAACTTACTGGAAGTAATCCGAGCACATTTCTCTTTGCCCACCATTCCGGTGCAGACACTTCAAACTCCTCGTAGCCAAATCCTGGCACGGATCAAAGTACTCGCTATACGCCTTCCTACACCAGCATGTCAGCATCCTAGCCATTTAATCCAGAGCTTGCGGTAGGTAGTCCCAATTTACCCTTCGAATTTCCTCTCCGTCTTCTCGTCCCATGGCTGCTCCGGAGGCACAATGGGGGCCATGGCTTAAAAACAAAGCGAATTATTCGCCCTCGCCTTGTTGCTTAGATATAAAACAGCGATAATATTGGAATGGAAATGGTGGGTTCGAGATATGTCCAGGTGTTGATGTCCAGAAGCACGTGCCGGGAAGGCGGTTTGGGTCAGGACGTGGCAAGAAAAGATCTTATCTAATCTTATCTTATCAGCCTTCGAACTAAATCAACACCATTTTTATAACAATGGAGGTCTAATTTAGAGATCAGTGGCTGTCAAATTAATGAATCACATTGTTTTTATTTATTCTTTCCAGTAATTATATATCTGAGACAAGCCTATTTCCGTGGATCGAAGTTTGCTGAACTTCGTGTCCTTTGGTTTAAATTCACACAAAATAATAGGCGGAAATAATTCGTTGCCTCACACATAAGCTCAAAATCACAGAGTTATTCATATTATTCAAAAGTTCACCATACAAACATGCAAATTCACCCTCAAGCGCAGTCAGAGCCAAAGGTAGGTCAATTGTGTTGCATGAAAGAAAGTCTAGTTCCGTCCTGTCTAGTGATATCATCTCCATTGTCCACCCCCCCCACCGCTACCATCAATTTTGTAGATTTTATAATCTGTCTTCATACTCCGCTAACTTCCCAGCCACTGTCTGTAAATAGCCCTCTGCGTAAGAACTTCCATGAATAAAAATCCAAGCCGAGTGTCACGGTGGTCTCGTTTAGAGTAGAACAAATCTATAAAGCCCGGAAGAAGTCCTTAACAACTGTGTGGTTTGAACCATTTTCGAGTAGCTTCCAAGGTTCGCACTTGAATAGTTTCCGAGTTCCATGCCAAACACCTACTACCCCATCAGAACAATCACGCCCGCCGAAATTCCACCCGTTGCCTTCACAGGACTAGTCACCAGATTGTCATTGTGAGCCCCCCATTTCGAAAGTAGAGAAATATATCGACTCCATCCTCAGACTTGGCAGAATTCAATATACTCTCTCAGCCAAAGCCTGCTGTGCCAGGATATCGAGCGCAGGAGCATTCCTGTACTCTTCTTCGGCAGCCTCATCGATCATCTCATCGGCCCAGTTGAGACTACTACCATGGTACTCGAAAGTTGGAACAAGGCCTGAAAAATCTCTCGCAGGCTCGGGATCTGCTTTGGCTCGTTGAGTCGCAACTGAGGCATCCTCTCCATGAATCTGCATTAATGCCGCAGCTGCCATGTATTGTTGGGCGTCGACTCTGGTACTGGATGTATGCGATGCGTCGTTATTGCCAATATCGCTGAGAGGTTGTACTCTGCCAGTGGAAAAAGAAATCCCAGGTGCAGCCGTAATATTTTGCCTCCGGACTTCAGGCAAGGCTTTTGTAAGACGGAAAACTGGGGGTAGGCCATATTTAGCAATTAGAGATGCCTTATCATCAATGAATTCGCCGTCTTGGCTTCCAAATGATGACAGAGGCGTAATAGTTGCAGGAGAAGTATCCGGCCTGGCACCAAATGGCACGGGGAAAGGGAGGGAGCATGGATCGGCCATGAAGCTGACGGCTACATCACTTCCTCTGTAGTGTGCGCTCATCAACCTGAAAACTTTATCTGCCGCAGGTATGGATGAAAACTCCACACGGAAGCATTCCTGGGCGTCACGCTGGACTTCGAGCACTTCCTTTATTTGGCTGTATCCGGGCTGGACTATCATGTCGAAAACATCTTCTGTGGAGAATGCCAATGGAAGCCCTCTGATGGAAAGACAACGCCTCCAACCCTGTTGGATTTGCTTCAGCATGGTGGGGTTAATTGGCCATGTCGGATGAGAAGTGATGTGAACTAGGTTGAGAGATTTGCTGGCCAGGCTGGACTTCAATCGAGAGGCCCCGGATTCGTCAACGAAAACGATGAACGCAGTCAATCCTCCCGTGATTGCAGCTGTATTGCATAGAGTGGCAGAGTATATGGGTCCCGTGTTGATGTTGTCAAGGATGCTCTTCAGCGAAGTTTCCGTCGGGACGCCGATATGGACAGCTCTATGCCCTTGAGACAGTTCATCTGGAGGGTTGTATGAAATCCCCCAAACAAAATACTCCGAGAGCCTGGCGCGGGGATTGAGGATAGCATTTTGATGATCAATGGCATTTAGCCGTTCTTCTCGTGTTTCCCATATGGTTTTGTTGGCATTGTAGTCGGGGACGTATGAAATTTGATGCTGGCTATTTCTGGGTTGCCTTCGTGGAGTCTCTGGGGGAGTTTTGGTGACTGGGTAGCTGGTGCCAGTAACCACACCTCTCCCGATAAAGTAATCGGGCTCGTTGACGCGCTCAATGCGAGGAGTTGGTGCGGGCTTTTCTCTTATTTCCTCCATGTACTTCTCATATTCCAACCGGGCATTCTCCTACCAACTATTAGCAAGTATTTATAGATGTGATCTCAATGAATTCATACCACAGTGGCTGGGTCCAGCTCAGGCGTCGGATATGCCTGCACAGGAAATTGTTCGTCGTATGGCTCGTGCTTGGTAGTTGGGACTTCACATTCTCCTGCTAACAAGTCATCCAATGACTCGATCATCCCCGAAATGTCGGTGAACGCAGCCATGGAGTCGCCAGCGTCAGCATTTTGAACGGAGGCATCGTGCTCATGTTGCTCTGAATATAATACGAGCCCCGGCAGGATTTCCTCGGGGTTTTGCTGGCAAGGCGGCATTCTTGCAGTGAATTCAGCTTCTGTAGGGCAATATTATCCGGAGAAAGGTGGTTTTCAAACACCTGGTAGTTGTAGGTGTGTTGAGGGGGTGTGGAGCGACCGGACTGTCGAAATATCCTCGACTGGATAGGAATGAATGTGAAGTAGATATCCTGAACTCTTCAGATGTTCACATTGGAAAGATAAGAATAAAGCAAAGCTTCCAAGCTGAGTGAAGCTCATTATATAGCTGCCTTGGCCACAGATGATCCTATCGGTGAGAAGACAGCTAACGGTGACAGGAATTCCAGCAAGGACGGAGTTTTCAACCTCCGGGTAGCACTTGCCTCACCACCAATGCAGCTACTTGCTCAAATATCCTTCTCGAAAGTGCGAGATTTGAAAGTATGGGCCAAGCAATCGGAATTTCTTTCATCAACAGTTGGCCTCTGGCCAAATAGAGGGTGATGAGCACCATGGTGAGCTATGCTTGTGTGTGGTTGTATGTTTGAGATGAAGAAATAAAAAGTAAGGAGATGACTTCAACTTGGATCCAGATTTACCTACTCAATGAGGAACAGAGACAGTGAAGTCAAATTACTTCACCAACACTGTTTGTGAGCCACCCAGGGCCGAAAAGAAATTGGAAACATAGAACCGACCTCACTTATATCTTTTCATATGTGACGAGGAAAACGGTAGAACCGATGGCCTTTGAGTAAACTTACATGTACCCACAACCTTGATGACGACAGAGGCAAAGGAAACGACACCTGGATGGCGGCTTGTGGATGAAAGCCAATCCCTGGCGGCGATCCAGCATTGTTCATATGGGGAATATTCAATCGGGTGTGCGATCACCTATTGAGGCACAAGGGAACGGGGACTAGAAGCGTCAAGAACCAGGTGAGTCTCCCAAGCAAAATGACAAACGTAATTAATTTCAATTTGAACAACGCACCGTTATAGCGCTATATAATATAAACCCGGCTCTCGTATGCCGTCCTTAGTAAAATTTAAACATGAGGTATTCCTGGACAGAAACTCGTTAATACAACTCCCCCACAAGTATTCCACATCAACCCAATCTCTCCAATGGGTTGCTCTCCGAAGTTTCCATCAAAACAACCAATATATGCACCCTGGCTCCAGCCCAAAACGCCCGCCACTGTTCCAAGTGCTCCTTTCACCTATTACCCCCCACTCCTTTGTGTTTCGGTTACAAGTGTGCCCAGCAACTCCTTTCAATCCAACCCATACAAGTCCCGTCACACACCTCACGTCCTCTCATTTACAAACCACTTTTTCTTCTCCTTCTTCACCTGCGCCGCTGTCATCGGCGTCGTCATCATTGCCGCTTCCTTGCCCGCCCCACTATCTCCAAAGCCGCCTCCGCCATAGGGACCGGTAGGGCCCGAATGGCCCGTAGCCCAAGGCGCAGTCGGCGGCCTCATCTCGTAGTTCAGCTCGCGCTTGCGCAAGTATCTGCGGCGGAAGAACGCTGCCGCAATCCAGCCACCGACAATAGCGACAACGATAATGACAATCATGATGACATATTGGTAGTGAGCCTCAATCCTAGTTCAAATTAGTCGACATTCTGGGAGGCATTGTCGATTAATACGTATGAGAGAAGGGTACTCACCAAGTCTTCTTTTTGGGGCTTGCGACTGTACCATCACTTCCAGTCGAATCTCCCGAGTTTGCAGTATCTCCCGATCCTGTGGCTGTGCTTCCACTACCTGTTGTTGTTGTAGTCGGTGTCGTCCCACCCGATGCGCAAAAATTGTTGTACCATGTCTGAACCGCCGTCAGGTCGGCTGCGACAGTGCACGCAGTAGCGCACGTGTTCGCAGCGCCAGCCTGTCCCACCGACGTCGTACGAGCATCTTTGCAGAAGCAGCTGGAGTCCGCGGCGGGCTTTGCTGGGGGGATACAAGAATATGCCACGTCAAAGAGCGGGCCGCAGCTTTGGGCGCATAGTGGGAGTTTATCGAATGGTACGATTTGGAGGTCGGTCCCTGGCTTCACTGTGGTTTGAAGGGTCGTGAGGGGAAGGGCGAGGAGGAACAATGTCCGTAAAAGTTTCGACATCGTAATTTGATTGATGTGTAAGATATATACGCAGTGCGCAGGTGAGGTATTATGATTCGCGAAGTCGCTGGTGATTATTTCCGTTCTCCGATCGATCGGGCTGTTGGACTCGATCCGGCGGTCAAAGTACTTCGTTCTCAGCCGACGTTTCCGGTATCGATAGCGACGGGTACGGTCCGGCCGTTAGGCGCTGGCGTGGTCGCTGCCCTTTGAGAGACGTTTTCGCAATCGATCGTTGGGTCGCGACTGCCTTGAGTCTGTTGGATGTAGAAGTTGCCTCTCGTCGTGATCGTCAGGTTCAATCTCTGGGGGCGGAGCGATCAAGTTCGCTTCGCAATTTAACCTCTCAGGTGACGTTTTCGAACGGCTCGTCGATCAGCGATCAGTGGGGCAATTGGGTGTCAAGATGCAGGAACAAGAGAAAGCGATGGTGTATTTAACAAAAGAACGACAACAAGAGAGTGTAGAGTGGTTTAGGAGAGAAGAAGTCGAAAGAGTTGATTATCCGGAGTTGGTATGGTAGGCTTCCTTTTCGGCTCTAGGTATGGCCAGTATGACATAAGACACAAGGGACGCTATAACACAATTTGCGCGCATTTGTTCCGGATGGCAGGCGAGGGCCAAGATTGTTTGGGTGAGATGAAGAGAAATTATGCGAGTTGGTCCGTGCGTGGTACATTGGTGTCCACATGAATGAAAAGGGGTACGAGTTGCAGAACTGTCAATATGTCAGGGCCCACCCCACACGCCATGTGCATTGGGGTTCTTCATCATTTCCCAGTTTAGGAAAGAATAATATCTATCACGTACAGTACGCCGTGCATTGGTCTAGAATATTCTATCTATAATGAATATCTAAGGTTGCGGCGTAAAAACGCTCCCAATCCAATAATCTTTATGTGGTCCTCTCACGTGATACCCCACACTCCATTTTGCCACCTCCACACCCCGGAATGCGAATTCGTACTCTGGGTCATAGGTATCATCGATGCAAAGGTGGTGAGATGTTGCCTTCCATCTCCTGTCCTTTGCTGGTACCAATTCCCTCGGGTCGTGCTCGTCGTTGATCGCCTGTCCACCAGCTGTTGGATGGGGACATATCATCTTCAGCTCATGGAACAAATAGTCGACGGTCTTGTTGTCCGTTTTCACAAACCACACGCTTAACTTGTCCTCAGCCTCCGCGTATCTATAGACGTACCTCCTTGTCGCTCTAAACTGCATCCCAGTATCTGTCTTAAACTCTCCATCCTCAACGTATAGGTATTCTGCTGCAAAACCCTCGGCTGTAGGGCGCCGGGGATAAAACCTCGCGGTTCCAACTAAAGAACCAGAGGGGTATGTCGAAATATTACTTTTGATGGTGCGGTTCAGAACCCAGTTTCCCTGGAGGGAGCGGAAGATTGCCTTGGCCACGAATTTTCCACCTCGGCTTCCATCAACCTCTTGTTTTATGAGTCGTAAGGCTTTTTGCGATTCTGTAGCTTCTTCGCCTTCACCGAGGCCTTGCAAACCGGTTGCGTATAGTGCCGGTGATACAGGTATACAGTAGCTATCGGCAGCTTCAACAGGCCCATGGCCCTGCATTTCTCGGAGAGATTCCATAATGTGGGTGTAATCAGCCATTGGAAACTGCGTGAGCCTCTCTGGGGTCTCTTTGTGACAGCTTCGTAGTGCAGGAATAACAGAGCTTGCATTTTTCAGAGCCGAGCTCAGCGCCGGTGGCGGCGAGGCGTCGGGTAGCCAGAGGGCGCGCAGAAGTGCTGCTTGCTGCTCTGCGACGCCCCAGTATGGACCTCGGTAGAATCCAACAAAGCCTAGAGAAGGTATAGAAGGATGTATCGTGCTGTGCAATGACAGGGCCAGTGGTAAGTCTGGGGTTGAAGGGTCGTATCCAAGGGTGGAGAGGATGGTTTTGGGAAGGAAGGACAATGAGGATGCGCTGTCAAAGCCTGTTGCAAAGATGATTGCTGAGATATTATCAAATGTTTCAGTTGATGAGGGTGTTTCAACAATGACAGATGTTTGGTCGTCGGCAAGGGATTTCACTCGCCCCCGTATTATTTTGATCGCGCCGGACTGAGCGAACGAGGAATAAGTATCGCTGATTGCTAGCCAGGGAGCATCTGTTTCCTTATCTGTGGGTAGGAAGGCATAAGCGGCTGCTTCACCACCGTTAAATAATTTAAAGGCCGCATGCGACTTCTGTGCAGCCTCTGGGCTTACGATGCCAGATCTATTTTTCAAGCGTTCTTCGGGAGACCGATTGCTTAGGTTAAACATAACCATATCGAGGGGTAAAAACTCTGGCGCCGGATTCATGACCTGGTACAATTAGCATATATACCCGAGAAGGTTCGATACAGTGCTTACCTTGTCATCATGGTTCTCATTATCAACCTGCGTCTTCAACGGCAAGAAGAACGGCACAGTCCAAAACGGCTTGCTCGTTACATGATGGAGGGTATACTGCTCTATAGACTCAATGTCTGACTTCCCAGGAGAATGAATCTCAGATGAAATCTGAGCTGCAATTGTCGCGGATGTTTCAGCACCAGACATTGACCCGCCTACAACCAGAATCTTCCCCGGGGCTCTCTTATTTCCTTTCAGCAATTCTTTGAGGTCTGAATACTCTGAACTGTGGATTATCGGAATAGGGGTGCCATCTTGATGCACAAAAGCCTTTGGGATTATTGGCTTGCCAAAGAACCCCGAAGCTATTATGACATGGTCAAACAAGTGCTCCTCAGTCTCGGCAACATTGAGATTGGAGGTGGCTGAAGCATCGTCAGGTTCCAGGGGGGTTGGTCCGTTGTCGCCAGCACGGAGCTCTCGTATTCGCACCCTCCATTTGGTGGGTTTAGAGGCATCACCCTCCACCATACTGGCCTCTTCGACGCGGCAGCTTGTTTTTATCTCAACCGAGGGGCTGTTCAGGTACTTGTCAGCATACTGTTGAAGGTATTGCCCTACATCGCTGGCCTTGGGAAACAGAGGGCTCGGGCGGGAAGGCTCATTCTCTGGCCACGTTTTGTCACTAAAGCAGACGGTATACTTGCTCAGGTTTGTAGACATGGACGGGTTGATTAAGCCTTTGTCAGTAGCGTTACTGGGCCAAAGACCCCCAAGTCTCGACAATTGTTCAAAGACTGTAACTTTGAAAGCTCCCTTGGGATACATAAATGCCCTGGCAGCCGCTATACCCCCTGGACCCGCGCCTACGCAGGGTCAGCGTTTGCCTCATTTACGGGTAATCGGTAGTAGGCCATACTTACCAATTATGCATACTGTTTTTGCCATTTTTGTAAACCACTCAGCTGAACTTTCGCTGGCTTGCTTATAGAAAGTGGCTCGGAACCGCCCTTGAAGCCGATGCCTCTTTTGGTTCACCCAGTAACGATTTTAGCTGTGGTCCCTTGTACCACACTGGGGTAGGTGGATTTTAATACTTCTAATAAGTCGATTCAAGAGCTTAACCGCGCGGGAAATTTGCTACCACGTTGACACACTGCTTGGGTATATTCTGTAAACTTCCCCGAACAAGCATAGATGAAGCTAAATGCAAAATAATGCTTCCAGTTTATATGTAAACACACAGTTTCCAGGTTGATACCAGAAATCTAGTCGTCATTATGCTCTCTTAAATATCTTCGAGGGTAACATCGCCGAAATGTTTCTCTGGTCGGTTTTGATATCGGCAACGACAGCTGGACAGCAGCGAGATACTCACCGACGTTGGTGGGGGCCACCTACCTGTGCCGTGATTGGCCAAAACATAGCTCTCTACCCCGCGCTAGCGACGCGGCTGCAGCCTCGGCCTCACAGCTCACATTTAGGTATCCCATTTAACGACCTCTATCTCCCTTGGGTTCATCCTCTGATCTCTTTGAATATAACCCAAGCGATGTCTTTAGTCTCTGGTCCAGGCAGAGGTGGAGGCTCATCTCAGCTTCCCGAGGAAATTAGTCTCGCAGTCGAAGCCCATGTCAAATACATCCAAAGTTTGGACACCGTAAGTTCGCTCTCCTCCTGTCTCCCTTCATGTCCCTCGCTATATTCCATGCCTCCTTCATAAAGCATTGGCCGAAAACTTACTCCCTGAAGCGCAAAGATGAGCTAGAATACCATTATACTGAGCACCTGCGTCTCAACGGAGTATACTGGGGCCTCACTGCCCTTCACCTTCTAAATCGACCCGATGCTCTTCCACGGTCGGAAACAATCGATTTTGTATTCTCTTGCCAAAAGCCAGACGGTGGATTTGGAGCAGCTCCACGACATGATGCACATATGCTATACACCTGCAGCGCCATACAGATTTTGGCCACTGTAGACGCTTTGGACGAACTTGATAAGAGGGGCCCTGGCAAGCAAAATCTAGGCGAATGGATTGCAAATTTACAGAACAAAGAGACCGGAACGTTTGCCGGCGATGAATGGGGCGAGTGCGATACGAGATTTATTTGCTGCGGCTTTATTGGGCTCTCTCTGCTTGGATTATTACACCTCGCAGATGTCGACAAAGCTGTCGGGTACATCAAGAAGTGTCAAAACTTCGATGGTGGATACGGAGTCAGTCCAGGCGCAGAATCTCATTCCGGACAGATTTTCGCATGTCTCGGCGCACTCTCGATAGCAGGCAAATTGGATACCGTAAAGAAGCCTGCATTATGTGGCTGGCTTTCTGAGAGGCAGACTGAGGGCGGAGGCCTCAATGGGCGTCCGGAGAAGCTTGAGGATGTCTGCTACAGTTGGTGGGTGGCGAGCAGTTTGGCAATGCTTGGCTGCTTGAATTATATTGATGGGAAAAAGCTGGAAACGTTTATTTTAAAATGCCAGGACTCAGAGCGAGGGGGCTTGGCGGATAGACCGGGAGATATGGTGGATGTCTTTCATACAGTATTTGGGGTTGCGGGATTAAGCTTGCTGGGATTCCCTGGCTTGGCTGAAGTTGATCCGATATAGTAAGTTGGTTCCTGATGTAAATCCGACGCTTTAACTGACATATTTGCAGCTGTATGCCAAAAAAGGTGACAGACAAGATACTGGGCAGGAAAACCCCTTAATGGAGATTTTAATGGAGATGGCGTTAAGTTCTGGTGGCGATATGTTATCTCTCCAGTAGTGTACACGGAGAAGTAAAAGACGATTTCTTCCAGCGTATTTTTCTCACTTTATCTACCATTCATCGTATTTGGTCCGGACATGCGCAGTGGTCGAATGTACTTACCTCTACTCTAGACTATATCCAAGTCTAGTATGTTTTATTCTGTTAACTACCTTTATTTTCTTACATTTGTATTCTCATAAACTCGTGTTATACGTTAACTTGCAACTTATACGATGTGTTCCGTCATAGCTCCAAAACGCATGTAGGCCAGGCGCACCTTCCTCAAATTACCTCCTTCCGTGTGATCGGCTTGCCGAGAGCAGCACATTACCTCCTCCCCTTCTTTCGCCTCCACACCTTCTCTTTCTTTCACAAAATCATCCATTGCCTTGCGTCAGTCAGCATTTCCCTGTATACATGAAGACTCACCAACAATCAGGGACTCTCTTGCTTCATTTGCTGCAGTAGTTTGCCTGATCAGCACCGCATACCGCACAAAACTTATAATTGATAACCATCGTGAGTACTCCCGTTCTTTCTTGGTATGGCAGCAGCTTCATTGCTTGTTGCAATCAAAGTTGGACATTGAGCTCCTGTTGAGCCAGTTGGACATCCAACCTTGCTCCCATCCTTCAATGCTTGGCCACAAGCCTTCATCGAGCAATGATGATTCCGAAACAGAAATCTACAATGCCATGGACAGACCAATGCTGCTTTTACTCGAGCCAGCCCACCTAAACTATTATCCAGAAGCTAATAAGTCAAGTTACAGGCGAACAAAATATGTCTAAACCACCAAGAAATGCTGCAGTTCCCCTACTCTGTAGCCTCTGCCCGAAGAACCCTCAGTTCTCCGACATTTCGCACTTGCTCACCCACATATCCTCAAAGGGCCACCTTTCCTGCAGATTCAAGCTACAAATTCGCTGCCAAGCGGAGCCTGAGGCTAGGAGCCAACTCGACGCCTATGATGCTTGGTATGCGGACAACAGTCTTGAGGAGTTGCTGGCGGAACGCCTTGCAACAAAAGAGCAGAAGAATATTGTGAAGCGAATGAGAAGTTTCCAAAAACCTGTGCGTACTGATATCTACAATTGACAGATTATTACGACGGCCGGGCTAACTGTTTGGTGCAGCAAATCAAAGAGAATCATCAAAGTGAGAGTGAGACATATGAGAGCAAGATTGAAGACATGGACTCGACAACCAACCAGCTCATGGCTACTCCTAAGTACAGAGCTCCGGTTCCACGCATGCATCTATGGTCCACATCACCAGCGCTCTTGGACACACCATCTGATTCGGTACCTTCCAGTCGTTGGGACAAAAACGATGCTTATGCTACTCCAACAATGAAACGCTTCGTCCCCAATTTTACACAGGATGACAGCCCGGGTACCCAAACCCTTTTCCGAGCGTTTGTGACCCTTCTTTCCCATCCTCAGATTCTATATTTCTAACGTCTATCAAGCTCACCTGCTCAGGAAAAGCGAGCTGAGTTGCAGGCTGATGCAGAAAGCGATAACAGCAAACTCAAAGGAGTTTATTGGCCTGGCATGAATCTTTTTGATTCCGCCACAGCTGAAATGAAGCGGATGCGCAATCAAAGAAAAGATGGGTCCATTCTTGCACAAATGAAAACAACATCCCGTGAGGTTGAACCCAACGAGATTATTTATAACACCCAGGGGGAGCTCCAGAGAATTAGAGACATATATGATTCATCGGTGGAAGGTAGCCCGGTAAGTTACATCCTTCAGATACTACTATGAAGAAAGGACCAACCAAAATGTAGGTAAAGAGTGAAAAGGCGCCATCTCCAAAGAAACGCCGTGTGCGAAAGTCAAAGGCATCATCTGATGTTCCCAAATCCAATATTTCTGATTCCAAAAATCTCGTCAAGGGTGGCAAACAGAAACGTCCTGCCATAAAGCGAAAGGCTGCAACAGTGGCTCTGGCTCCAGCTACGGCCCCAGCTACGGCCCCAGCTATGGCTGCTGGTACAGCACTGAACCAAAAAGAGCCAAAGCAAAATGTTTTGGGGGATATAAGCAGCAACTTGTTTACTCCCAGTAACGACGAGGATGAGGAATTCAGGCTAACAGTTGAAACTATGGGCAAGAAACGTCAGCTGAGCGTCTTCAAAGATGCTGTAGAGGATAGCCCTGGTAAGACTCTGTTCATAATAGTGTCCATTATTGATGCTAATGGCCATCAAGGACGGACCGAAAGCCCACTTGAGGACCACAGGTATGACGGCCATTGTTTAAACTCTGTGGTGGAAGATGCTGTAATGATTAACGTGCAACAGATTCGATTTTTCTCACGCTCTTCCCCTTGAGAATGCGTCTTCGAACATGATTGTGCACACCTCACCACGGGCAATTCAATCGCCGCTGGCCATGAGATTTGGAGGCAAAGAAAACATGCACCCAGATTATCTGCACAGGAGATCCGGTGCTGCCAGTGCCCCTGGAAATGTCTACCCGCCGCACGCTTTTCACGAACATACAGCAAATCCTCTCATCTATAACCCATACTCATATTCATTTGGGTTCGGCGAGTCTCCAGCATTCCATGGGGATTTTAAGCCAGTACAGTCTGGCTTCACTGGGGACTTCAAGCCTGCCATGGTGCCTGGCACTTTCAGAGAAACCAATTCTACCAAACGCCAGAATCAATATGCTAACAACGGGTTCTCATATGCGATGTAATTGACTTGAGTCACGCTGTTGCTTTGCCCGTTTCATTGCAGACACCGAACTCTCCCACATCACCCCCGACGATTTGTCGCCGGCAAACTTCATGTATCACTTTTGGGCTGACAGCATTAAGACCCGTTTGAGAATCGCCACATCGACTGCTATGCTTGTGCCTATATGGCTGTTTAATATTGCTTAAAAGTGTTGGGGTGTTGTTCACATAGCTTTTGCAATGCTCCTTTTCGACATCGAGCTTTCCTCTGGGCGCTGATCCTTTAGTAGTTAGTTTATTTTTAACACAATACACATCGCCTTTATCATTCAAATATTTGACTCTAGCTTCCTATGTTGCAATTTCACGCAGGTATGCGCATGTGATAGCTGATTCATACATGCTCTCTATTCATACATGCTCTCTTAAACCTTTTCTCATCCTGGCGAGTGTGATAACTGTATTCAATGAGGAGCAAAATATCTCCTACCCACACTGACAAGTTACCTGGTCCTGAGGTAAAACTAGAAAGTTCGCAACTACTAAAGTGCGGGTAATAGACTAGAATATGGAGACGATAGAATTGCAGCACTAATGTTTCTGTGAGGGTAGAGTGTCTGGGTGGAACGTCATTGAATAGGGCTGAGGTGCGCATATAGCCTTTCTGCGTTGCCGTAGCCTCTTTACGCGGAACGCGTCGACCGAACGCGACCCCAGAAACATCATCGACATCATTATTCCAAACCCTGTGTCAACAAGAGAGGAGAATGGCACCACCAAACGGGAAAGCGGCGGCAAAGCAACGATCAATTGCCAGCTTCTTTACGCCCAAGTCGACTGTCAATGGGCTAAGCCAGAAACAGGGGTCTCCAGACCAGGCGACTCAGTCAACTCCTTCTACAAAGCCTGTCTCAAACGGTCTGGGGAACATTGATGATGCAGATAGCGACGAAGATATTGTAGCGCCAACCCGAAGAGCTGTATCGTCCGCCACCAAAAGAAAGAGCCCCTTGGATGAGGATGCGGATGCTTTGAATGTGGGAACTGATCGGGCGGCCAAGCGAACAAAAAGTGCCAGCAATGACACGCAGAGCAGCTTCTTCGAGGGCAATACGTCGAACCAATCTCCGAGACAACCAGAAAATAAGCCGACATTATCAGGTCGGACTGATAAATATCTATACAATGGCACGCAATCACAAGAAGCATTTGAATCGGCAGAGCCAGAGGACGGCGCTGTGCAGAGACAGAAGCAACGGCTTCATGATAAATTCGTGAAAAAGCTGGGCCACCCTGATAGTATGGCACATATTAAGAGGAGGAACTGGCAAATTACGGAAGAGACCGCGGCCTTGGATGATGAAGATGCGGACGCTGCTGAAGACGAAGAGCCAGCCCCTCCAGCTAGAGGGGCGAGGAAAGGGGCAAAGAGCAAACTTACGCCTATGGAAATACAATTTCTAGATATCAAGAGGAAACATCTGGATGCGATACTCATTGTGGAGGTGGGATACAAGTTTAAGTTCTTTGGAGAGGACGCTAGGGTCGCTGCAAAAGAGCTGGGTATTGTGTGCATCCCTGGGAAGTACAGGTTCGATGAGCATCCGTCAGAGGCACATCTGGATCGCTTTGCGTCAGCAAGTATCCCCGTTCATAGGCTTCCGGTACACGCGAAACGACTTGTTGCAGCTGGTCATAAGGTTGGAGTTGTGAGACAAATCGAAACGGCAGCATTAAAGAAGGCCGGCGACAACCGGAATACCCCTTTCGTAAGGAAACTTACGAATCTCTACACAAAAGGCACCTATATCGATGATACCGAAGGCTTGGGTGAGGCCACAGCTGGAACGCCTGGCGGAGCCCCCGCTACTGGATATTTGCTTTGCATCACGGAGACCAAGTCGAAAGGCTGGGGTACGGATGAAAAGGTTGATGTTGGCATATTGGCCGTGCAACCTGGAACTGGTGACGTTATCTACGACAGCTTCGAGGATGGATTTATGCGCAGCGAAATAGAAACCCGACTGCTGCACATTTCTCCATGCGAATTTCTGATTGTCGGCGAACTCACCAAGGCCACTGAGAAGCTCGTGCAGCATCTTTCTAGCTCAAGTACGAATGTCTTTGGCGACAAGATTCGCATTGAAAGGGTGGAAAAGGAGAAAACAATTGCTGCTGAGAGTTACGCCCATGTTGCTCAGTTCTATGCTCGGAATATCAAAGCTCATAGCAATTCTGCTGATGAAAGATCAACAAATCTGCTCGACAAAGTTTTGAAACTTCCAGAGTCCGTTACGATCTGCCTGTCCTCCATGATCAAGCATATGTCCGAATATGGTCTCGAGCATGTATTTGACCTGACGAAATACTTCCAGTCGTTTGGCGCGAGGTCGAATATGCTGTTGAACGGCAATACACTTACCAGTCTCGAAATCTATCATAATCAAACGGATCACGCGGAGAAGGGTAGCTTGTTTTGGACTCTGGACAAAACACAAACTAGGTTTGGAAAACGGCTTCTGCGCAAGTGGGTAGGCAGGCCACTCATTGATAAGGAAAGGCTTGAAGAGCGCGTTGCCGCGGTCGAAGAGCTTAAGGATGGCAACCAAGCTGCCCAAGTCGACAAGCTGAAATCACTTCTTATGAAGGTTAAATCGGATCTTGAGCGCAGTCTAATTCGGATTTACTATGGCAAATGCACAAGGCCGGAGCTTTTCACAGTGCTACAAACCATGCAACGAATTTCAAACGAATTTGCTCATGTCAAATCACCCGCAGATGCAGGATTCAAATCCAGTCTGTTAAATGACGCTGTGGCTGCATTACCTACCATAGGCGACGCTATTACAGACTTCCTTGAGAAAATAAACGCCGAAGCTGCTCGCAACGATGATAAGTACGCCTTCTTCCTGGAAAGTGAAGAGACGGAAGACATCGGCGATCATAAACTTGGTATTGCATCGGTTGAGCACGATCTCGATGAGCATCGCCCAATTGCTGCAGCAAAAATCAAGAAAACGAACATACGCTACGTTACGTCCGCTGGTATCGAGTTCCTTATGGAAGTGGATAATACAAACCTAAAGCATGTTCCGGCATCGTGGGTGAAAGTCAGTGGCACAAAAAAGCTTTCCAGGTTTCACACTCCTGAGGTCATCAAGATGATTCGCGAACGAGACCAGCATAAGGAAGCCCTGGCAGCAGCATGTGATGCTGCCTTCTCAAATCTACTTTCTGATATTGCGGCCCATTATCAGGCTTTCCGTGATTGTGTCGCGTCCCTCGCAACCCTCGATTGTCTCCTCTCACTTGCCACCGTCGCCTCGCAACCGGGTTACGTGAAGCCAGAATATAGTGGTGACACAGAAATCGCGGTGGTGGGCGGGCGTCACCCAATGGCTGAACAACTTCTTCTCGACTCGTACGTTCCCAATGATACATCTTTGTCAGCAGACGGAACCCGTGCACTCCTTATCACTGGCCCCAATATGGGAGGCAAATCCTCGTACGTCAGACACGTGGCATTGATATGCATCATGGCACAGATAGGGTCGTACGTCCCTGCCGAGTCCGCACGGCTCGGCATGCTGGATGCGGTGTTCACCCGCATGGGCGCCTTCGACAACATGCTGGCGGGAGAGAGTACATTCATGGTGGAGCTGTCTGAAACAGCAGACATTCTCAAGCAAGCAACTCCTAGATCGCTGGTGATATTGGATGAGCTCGGCAGAGGCACCAGCACGCATGACGGTGTGGCGATTGCCCAGGCTGTGCTGGACTACGTTGTCCGCGATCTCCAGTGCCTGACTCTGTTCATCACGCATTATCAGACGCTTGCTGGCGTGGCGCGCGCCTTTGGGAGTGGGGAGTTGAGGAATGTGCATATGAAGTTTACGGAGCAAGGCCGGGTTGGGGATGAGGATATCACGTTCCTGTTCCAGATTGGAGAGGGCGTGGCGCATAGGAGTTATGGGCTCAATGTTGCGCGGCTGGCGCGAATTCCGAAGGGGGTTTTGGAGGTTGCGAAGGAGAAGAGTAGTAAGATGGAGGATGAGAATAGGAGGAAGCTTGTGGGAGGACTGGCGGAGTTGTTGGGACGGGTTGTAGGAGTAGGTGTTGGGGATGTTGAGCTCGATGCCTTGGTGAAGGGGATTGAGCAATTGTAAGACTGTAAAGATTAACTTAATATGCCGTAAAGTAAATATGGCTGGAGGATGGAAGATGATGGTGCGGATAGTTTATTATACCCCTTTGGAGCTACTATTAAATGTCTGTCTGGTATTTACTTTATCACCGAGGTAGTATGAGAACTCCATGTACTCTCTCTAACCTACTCTCCACCCAAACCCCACAATAATCGCAGAACTGTATGATACTTCATGTGACCACCGTGGTGAACACGAGTAAGCCAATCGGCGGGCCGAACAGTGGGTCGTTTCAGAAAGTTGGGCGGTTCCTGACTACGGCGAGATAATGTCGCGTCAAACGAAGCCAATTCCCAGCTCGTGTCAAGGGTCGCCAGGGACCAAAAGCCAGTACCCGCCCGCTACATTACTCGTGCTCTACCGTTCTATATTGAGTATATTGAGTACCTTGGTGATATAGATGATGCTTTGTTAGAGGCAATTCGATATCTGCGGCTTCCCATGCTAAATCGGCACTTCCTTCACCTTCCTGTATAGTGCGGATACTGCAGCTCACAGCACTGTCAACAACAAAGCAATTCGGAGAATAGCCTTCAATTGGGTAGGCTGGCCACTACTGTATTGCTCCGCATCGCCAGCGCCAGCGACAAGGGCTCCATCGACTCAGCCTCGCAAACCACACCACCACGCGCAACAACAAGCAGCAGCAGCAGCACACAGCACTATCCATACAGCACCCATACACCACCATACCATACATATTTACCCTGCCGCGGGCCTTTTGCTGCTCACCGACGATAACAACTACAACCCTACACACTCCCCCGTTTTGCGCAAACGGCGTCTAAGTCATTTAAGTAGGACGATCCCCTGTCCTCCACCCCTCTGACAAGGATACTTCGCCCGCTCAGCCCACGCTCCATCTTGACGAGAGCACTGTGATACGCCTCCACGTTTTGTTTCGGGACACTGCCCGTTTGGAATGTACTGTTGTGTCTATCAAAGATTCTTGGTGTATTATTCGTGACCCAGGAATTTCATAATTCGTGAACAAAGCTGTCTGCGACACAGCAACCGGTGCTTCAAAGGTCGCAACCCCATAGTTGCCGTCTTTGGCGAGTTCGTATTCCACAGCGGTGAACACACCCGGCCGTCCACGACCGACCGACCTTGACACGACTCACGCGCCTGGTCTTTGGGTCAAGGTTGGCTGCAGCACGCTGCGGCACAGTGCGAATCGGATCGGCCACCTCCTGAGCCATTACAGGGACCATGGCTCGGAAACCGACTCCGCTCGTTTTCACCTCAACGTCGAGCAATGACGGCGGCGCCAGTACAAGCAACGAACCTCCCCAGTCGGCCCACAGCGTCAAGTCGCCAGGAACGCCGCGATCGTTCCGCTTCAGTAAGAAACCCAGTCTTGCAAATAATCCCGAAAACTTATCAGAGATGCAAGCTCCCGAGCAACATCAATTTCCGCAATCAGCTCGTATTCCCTCCTCCCCACACCAAGATTCGTTGGCGAACCAACAGCCCGACGGATCAACAATATCTGAAGGACAACGCGCGTACACCCCGTCGACATCGCCGCAGAGGACTGGCTTTTTCGCAAACATGAAAGCTTCCAAGTCGTCGAACCGCCTGCAACAAGCCGAGGCCAAGAGGCCCGCAACAAGGGATAGGACTATATCTAAGGACAGTGTCCACCAAGGCGGCCCAGGGGCTGTCGCAAGCTCGGACGCACCCAATAATAGTATGATCTCATCTTTCGTTTCTAATCCCAATTATCATGCTTACGTTTTTGCTTCAAACAGAGCCTAGAGAAGACAGATCCACCACACGACGACCCGTGGCAACCCCTTCCCGATCAGAACCGCAACTTAATACGTACGCCGACTCGACCCCAGTCGATACCGTAGGCGCTGGTGCCCCTGCAAACTACAACTCAGCTAGCAGACGACCCAAGCCCAAAGGCTTCAACCTCCTACGAAGAACAAGCTCAATACGAAATGACTCAGAACCCATGAGTCCAGGGGAATCATCAACACTGTCTGTGAATGACCAAGACCGCCAACAAGTACTGGAAGGACTACGAACAGCTCCGCTCCGTGCCGACAACGACCGAACCTTTAGAGAGCTGATCAAGAACTCCAACTCCCGCAATCGCTCTGCGGACCGCCAGCCTACTGGACAAAGACCAGAGGTGAGACGGGAGCCAAAGGATACGCACCGCGGCACGCCCTCTATATCAATGTCGCGGGATACCGGCGGCACGTCGCTCATGCACAGCCTTAAGGGCGCAGGGACGAAGGCCGCGTCGTCGTTTGGAAGGAATTTCTTCGGCAAATCGGCACGCAGCGGTAGCACGAATGAAAAGGAAGGGCCAATTGACGATGAGCATTACGTGTTAAAAGTTCTGAATCTGCCATTGATAGAGCAGACAAGGGTTTCGCGGATATCGAAACAGCTGGAGACATCCAGGGACAAGACGGAATTCTGGATGCCGTCGTTTCCTTGGAGGGCTATCGATTATCTGAACTATAGAGGCACGGATGCCGAGGGGCTGTACAGAGTTCCTGGTAGTGGACCTCAGATTCGGAAATGGCAACGGAAGTTTGACGAAGGTAAGATGTCATTCATTGTTGCAAGAGGCAACGCTAATATCAATAGACCTTGATGTGGACCTGTTCGCGCAAACAGATTTGTACGATATCAACATTGTCGGCTCTATGCTTAAGTCTTGGCTCCGCGAGTTACCAGACGAGCTCTTCCCCAAGGATGCCCAAGAGAGGGTATCAAAAGAGTCGCCCAATTGCGAGGACGTGCCCCAGGTTCTAATCGACGAGTTGTCCAACTTACCGCCGTATAACTACTATCTCCTGTTCGCCATCACCTGCCACCTCAGCCTTGTTCTTGAGCACAGAGAAGCAAACAAAATGAACTACCAAAACCTCACAGTATGCTTCCTGCCATGCATGAGAATGGACGCCTACTGCTTCCGGTTCTTGGTCGTCAAATGGCGCGACTGCTGGAAGGGCTGCAACACTGAAGCAGTGTGGCTAGAGAAGGAAGCAAGATGGCGCGAGGAGACGAACGGCTCAAAGACCACTGATGATGGGAGAACAAGCACAGCTATTGATGACAGAAATGTGTCGTCATCGGATAGCAGTAACCCATCCAGCCTCAACCGCGGTAACCAGCAAAGAGCCGCCGGCCAAAGCAACCTGGCGAATCAGGAGCAGGCTGGAAAGACGTCGACGACTACCGCGGCTGCCGAGAATGATAGGGCCGGGTACCAGTATTCGAGAGAGACTCCGGCGTCAGGGACTACAAATGGTGGAAGCTCCCTGGCTGCTACAGACCAGCGAGGCATTGGCGGTGGGCGGGAGATGCTGTTGCCGATTCAGCCGATGTCGCCAATGTATATGCCTGGCTCGGCGTTGGACTCTTCCTAAGCGCTGGTCGGCATCTGTTAAAGCTCATTGCTACCACAGGCACTATACTGAGCCAAAGAGTCCTCAGTCACTATACTTAGCCACCACTTCCACAGTGTTTATCTATCGCTATCCGCACTACAAGGTCTCAAACTGCATTTATACAGACAACGCCCCCTTTTACACAGCTGCTGCGTCACGCCGTTTTGTATCTCATATTTCAACAATGACTATTTATATCACCCCTAGGGAATAGACTCCGGACCTGGAAAGGCATCACACTTCTATGGTTATCACACGAGGGACACCACGGGCCCCCACCACCACCACCACATCGCTTAGCTGTCTTTTCTTCAGCATTTGACGTTTTTGAATACCCAATTCTGAGCGTTTCATTTCCTGGCAGATGCACGAGTCCTCGTTTTTCGTTTGCTTTTTTGGATTTTGCTCTCTTTATTCGTCGCATTCTTCATAGCTCATAGGGTTGGATCGAGGGGAAATTTTCTTTAAAGGGGGCTGGGGGGGAGGAGGCTGGAGGTTATATAAATCCTACAGCCAGGCTGAGTGCAAAAAGCTCGAGTAAGCTGGGGATTTGTTTGGAGATGGGCACACGAGACATATTTTTTCTTTGGAGCGGAAAATTGGGTATGCGATGTGAGCATTTTTTGGCCGTAGGACGATCGATATCGGGGCGGGGGGGTTGCTTTTGGCATTGTACGATATAGGAAGCAGGGGGGGCTTTTTTATGACGATGCGTTGGCGTGATATGAGCGGCCGAGCGATGAAGTAACGAAGGATAAAGATTTTGAGCTTGTGGCTTCTTGGTATTCTGACTATTCGGTGAATGCTGTGCTGCTGCCTCCCCTGAACAGCCTGACTATGCATTTCAATGAAACTTGTCACATGGTATTCTAGCTACAGTAGATCCTTATCCGGGTGGGAAATAGGCGTCTTAACATTTACAATACAGTTTCTAATTTACACCAAAATACATCTATCCTTCTCCTATGCTACAATATGCATCTTCAGCGCCTCCCGTGCAATCTCCCCAATCACGCCATTGCCCGCCAACGCCCACTTCTCCGTAACAGTCCTCTCATTGACAGCCTGTCTCAACACCCCGCTCGCAGCCCAGTACTCCATGAGTCCCCTCGCCTCCGCCTTCGTCAGCCCCTTCAACGGCATAAGATCCACCTTCTTCAAACTCTCCATCACCCTCCAATCCGTCTCCACCCACGGCGACGGCAGCGTAACCTCCTTCCCAGCAGCCTTCTCCTGGATCTGCTGGATCGCCAAATTCATTGACTCCGTCTTGGGGATATTCCCCGAGGTCGTGGCAGCCACGACCGCGCCGCCGTTAGGCAGGCTCTTAGCCCCGGAGATGTGATCCACGAAGTGCTTGATCAGCACCAGGTCGTGCGCGTGCACGTGGCTGAAGTCCGGCGCGCGGTAGGCGGACACGGTCATCATGTGGTTTAGGCCGTCGGCGGCGAGGAGGATGGGTGGGAGGCCCGCGGCGGTGATCTCGGCCCAGAGGGCTTGGAAGATGGGCCAGGCGGCTTCGGGGTCGCGGGCGCCGAGCTCGGCGAGGCGAGTGAGGGTGGTGTTGGGGGGGACGGGGATGGGGAGGGTGTGGGTCTGTTTGACGACGTGTTTGGAGAGGATGTCGTTGTTGGCTTTGGCGATTTGGCTGAGGAGGGTGGCCGTGTAGACGTTTTGGGAGAACTGGAGGGGGGTCGTGCCGGCGAGGGGGGAGTATGCTGTTACTGCGGTGGCTAGCTCTTGAGCTGGAGGGGGGTTGGGTTAGCTTGAGGTGAGGTACATAAGGGGGGAGCCTCTTACCATCTGGGATGCTGATGACGATCCAGCCTTTGGTGAATGCCGTGGCCATGGCTTGAAGAAGCAGCATGCTCTTTCCGGTTGCCCGTGCGCCTGAGAGGATTATAGAGCCGGTTTTCTTCGCCGCCGCAGCCTCCAGCATCTTCTTGGCAAGGGTGACCGTCTCGTCTCGGACAAGTATGCTCGGTGATCGAAACAGATCCCACGACTGGTTCTTCTTGAACGCCTCCACGACTCTCAATTGATCGATAACTGGCCCGGGGATTGCCACCACCTTGCCCACCATCGCGGCATCCACCATTGTCTCTGGGCTCAACTCCTGGAGACCCTGAACTTCAAGTGCATTGGTGTTGCTCAGCACGATTCGCTTTCGCATCGCCTTTCTCTCTCCGGGAGCAGGCGGCCGTCCTGTCTTCACGGGGGCCTTCTTCTTGACCCTCAACGACCGCGCGGCGCCCTTCGCTTTCATGTTAGGTGCCGGCTTCGCCTTCGAGTTTGCGGGTGCGCGACCAGTAGCGGCGCGAGCAGCGACGGTGGAGAAGGCGGCGAGCCCTTGCGCATTGGAGAGGGCATATGGAGATGATGAGGAGGAAGGCCTGATCAGGCACTTCCAGCAATTCGTCGAGGCCATCGCCAATGCTTGGATTGGCGAGCTCTGGTGGGTTGGATGGGGGTTCGAAAGTTGGTGTTTCGAGGTGCTTTGGGTTCAGTACACTTTTGAAAAAGGACGCTAAAATGCGGCCGCTAAAAAGTTGCGGCATCCTTGCTCGCGCGACAGTAAACTCTCTCGCTCGAACTTTTTGCGCCGATAACGATACCCATTTACGAATTTATTCAACCCAACGATACTCGAAATGGCTGAAGTTCAAGAACGCACAAGGTTACCGGTCGTCGTTGATAAGCCTACGCCGTATACTTTTGACCTTGGATACCTCCTCGCAAACGACCCAAACCCGCTGGAGCTGAACAGTGAGAACATCGAGGATGATCTGAGCGCAACGGCAAGAGATGGTGCGCAGGCACTCATCAATCAGCTCTTGGGCACATGTCCAATTACTTCGGCGCCAGCTGGCGTCCTCCTTACCCTTCCAACCCCGAGTACGCACCTTCCGCGTGAAAAGGTAAGCCTCTTGGAATTCCCTGCCGCGCATACTACATGACGCTAACCTCTGCAAAGCCTCTGCCACCGCCAAAGGCCGAGACCACCTGGGAGCGCTTCGCTCGTAAGAAGGGCATTAAGGCCAAGACTGCCGATGTGCGCCAGAAGATGCAGTACGACGAGGCAACTGGCGAGTGGGTGCCTAAATGGGGTTACAAGGGAGCCAACAAGGCCGGCGAGAACGACTGGATCGTGGAGGTTGACGTGAAGAAGGAGCGTGAGAGAAAGGAGGGCACGACTCAGCAAGGCGATGGAAGGAGAGACCGCAAGGAGAAGGTCAAGAGGAATGAGCGTCTCCAGAGAGCGAACGAGCGCAAGGGTAGAAAGGTTGGGGGAAAATAAGGGCCAAAAAAGCAGCTGTGAGGCATTGTTCGGCGTTTGGGAATATTGGCGTTGGCTGGGTGGGAAGAAAAGGTTCGGCTTTAGTTTGATTGATGGCTAGCAGTGGACACGGCCAACGTCGAATACAAAACATGTAACTTTGATAACTTCTCTTGGCACTGGTGAATTGAATGGTTTTGACTATTTATTGTTGCAGTCCCGTGAGGCTACAGCAACTTGCCGCAGATAAATGTAGCCTTATTAGGGCCATCTAACCCGGAATATCACGCGGCGACTACCTCTCAAGGATAGGAAAGGATTGCGGAAATTTAGCTTTGATTTCATAAACATCTACCCTGCGCTCTCCTAACGTGAACACACTGTATACCATCCCGTGAAACGCCAGCACTCCAATGCACAAGTCTACATATAGAACATGCAAGAACTTTCCCCCTTTTAAATTAGAACATGTCCTCCACATCTGCATCCTTGTCCACATCCTGGAGGAGCGCCAGTCTAGTACCATTACCGGCAGTTTGCCAAATCTGAGGTATTCGTTAGTATAATACGGGCAACTCAGTTGGGAAGGAAAGCTTACATCAAGCTGCGTGTACTCATCAATAGCCGCCTGGAACTGATCGATTGTGAACCCCTTCGCAATAACTCTCTCCTGCACCTTTCTAATGCTGAGTTCGCCGCTATCCGATCCGTCATCAACATCACAGGTGCCTGCTTCGGCCAGTGCGAGAATGAGATTGTAAATTTTACTGCTCGGTGTTCCATCCCGTCCGCGGTTTGTTTGCTCATCGTAGAGACTCTGCTTTGACGCATCCATAATCCTCAGGGCTTCATCAACATCTGGCAAAATTACTTCGTTGTCGAATCGCAATCGTGCCAGAGCTTGCGATAGACGAACGACGCCTAGTAGTGTACGGGCAGAGGTGTGTGTAAACTGCTTCGCAGTCTTTTCATCGCGAGCTTGCTGTGCCCGCATATCGACATAGGCGCGGACCATGTACTCAGAAACCTTGTTGGTAATGACAGGGCGGAATGAGCGTGCTTTCGCCACGTATTGGCGAACTTCATCCTGCGACAAGACGACACCATCTGTTTCTGGGTGCTTGTTGTTCATGTGCACATACGTGACGTGCTTGGCCAGCATAGCATCCGTCTCTCGAGTTGGCTTGTCCAAAATCAAGAAAAGTACGTCAAAACGGGACAGAAGCGCGGCAGGTAGGTTGATATTGTCAACCGGGCTAATGCGAGGATTGTAGCGCCCGTATTGGGGATTGGCCGCAGCAAGAATAGAAGTGCGAGCGTTGAGGGTTGTTGAGATGCCAGCCTTCGAGATAGAAATGGTCTGTTGCTCCATGACTTCGTGGATGGCAGTGCGGTCGCTATCGTCCATCTTATCGAACTCATCGATGCAGCAGACGCCATTATCTGCTAGGACAAGGGCGCCACCCTCGAGTATCATTTCATCGGTGACCGGGTCCCTCATGACGGCAGCAGTGAGACCAACACCACTCGAACCCCTACCTGTGGTATAGACCCCACGAGGAGCAACCTTGGTGATATATTTGAGGAGTTGAGATTTAGCAACACCAGGATCACCCATGAGGCAAATGTTGATATCACCACGGATTCTCATTCCATCGCCCATCGCTTTCGTCACACCCCCAACCAGCAATAGCAGCAGAGCCTTCTTGACATCGAGATGGCCATAGATTTCAGGCGCAATAGATTTGGCCAAGTACTCGTACATTTGCCCTGACTCACTGTATGCCTCAAGTCGTTTGAAGATTTTCGGGTCACTTGTCATGTGCTCGTATGCCTTTTTGTGTTGTATAACGTGCTGAGCCTCCAGATATGTGTCTGTTAACAGGCCAGCTCTCATCGCTTTAAAGCCCGTGTATGGAGTCGGCAGAAAGATTCCGCCGCAGTCGATAAGGTCTCCTGGGCTGATCTGGCGAACAAGTGCTCCATGACACAAGATGGTCAGTTGTCTTGGGATATGTCCAACTGGAACTTGATCTGGGACTTCTTGAATTTTGACTTCCTGGAAAGGGACAAATTTGGAAGCTCGCATTGAAGAGAATAGGTTCCCCTTGGCATTGTTGACTTTGCAGTCCTCAGACGGACATTCAGTCAAAGGTCCGTAAGATTTCGTGGTAACGGGTTGGAAGACTTCGCAGCCACAAATACCACAGGTATATGCGCTGACTAGGATGGAAGGCTTGACGTCAGATACCCTTGTTGCGATGCCGCGAACTGTGATGAGGTGGCCGAGATGCTCGCCGCGAACTTCGCGGACTGCGAGAGCTCTGGAGCGAGTGATTTCATTAACTGTCCTTGGCTTGAAGTTAAGACTGTATCTTCGAGTCAACTCCGCGGGGTAAGGCGCTGGTAGGACAGAGGGGTCATCCATATTCTCCTCGTTGTATCGATTCTCCGCGTTCCTTTGAGATCGCTGCGACATGATAATGTCGAGAACGCTGTCTTTGTAGTTGATTTCTTCCGTTGGCTCTGGCATCACCTTGTCAACGGCCCTTGACATGATCTCAATGTAGTGGTGGGTGTTCATTTCAATCGATTTGACCAAATCCAAGAAGACGTCATCATCTTCCAAAGACTTCTCGTATTGCGCCAGGTCGTCGAGGTCTATCGTGATCTCATGCGCCTTCCTATTTGCAACCTTCTGCAACAGATCCATGTACTTGTTTGCGAATTTCTGGGGTTGCTGTTTATCGGCATGCCGGCGCGCAGCTGCCTCCTCATCGCTATCAGCAAAGTCGTACTCGTCACTAGTATCGCCATCGTCGATGCGCATGCTTAACGTCGCATTCTCGATTTCATGTGTTGCCGACTTGAAGGACTCCAAAAAGCCTTCAAACTCGCCTTATATTTGGTTAGCATATACGACTCATATCCAAACTTATGTTAACATACTCTGATGCTTTGCATAGTCGACATCCTTGCGGTAGGTTAGGAGCGCCATTGCGCTGAGAGCTTTGTCGTTCCGTAGTTGCTTTGTAGGCGCTCTGCTTGACTATGAATGGATTGCCGAGCGGTATCTAATTAGAATGTGGGCGCAGAGTGTATTGGCGATGGTATAATTATGTGGAGGATGTTGAGTTGGCACAATCGAAGTTATTTGGAGGGGCTGGTCGCAAGGAGTCGAGGTTGGATTTGGCGAAGCTTTGATCTTCAAACGCGACGCGTAAAGTGAACCCCCATGTCGCGTCGCTGAAAACTACTTAACGCGACGTCCTAAAGAGGAATGGCCAACCTCGGGGTACGCTAGCGCCCAAATTGGTCGGCCTCGGTTGTTGGAGATGGATTGTCGGCACGGGCTGGAGTTGGAGTCCTCAAACTGCGACATCGTGGGAATTACAAGACAGACTACTTCTTCTGACGAACGACAAGATTTGTTTCGCGCAAGTCAGTTCTTTGATCGCATTGCGTGTCTCTATGGTTTCAGCTTCACATTTGTAATATATTTATTTCCATGGCGCCAAAAAGAAGTGGCCAGGCGGCGCCCGCCGAGCTATCATTAGTTCATCTCAAGAACTGTTTGGTCAATCTACCGTCCTCTTTGGAATCTCTACTTGTTAATACCAATACTGTGAGATTATCCATCTTCTTTGTCAATGCGCCGTGCTAACATCCAAGGTCGCGCAAAATGTCATTGTCGAACTTAGCTATAAGGAAACGCCCCCGCCATCCGCCACCGGCGACAGAGTGGAACCGACACAGAAATCGATATATGTTGGATGGACAGGTATGCCGAGCAGGCGGAAGCTTGCACCAATTGTGAGCAAAGACGGCATAAGTGGGACACGAGGCAATGCCTCCGGACGAGAGCAAGAAATACCACTCGTTGAGATAGACGCAACATTCGGGCAGACTCTTGGATTGTCCGACGGGCAGAAAGTCACAGCAAGCCTTCATCTCGACCCTCCGCTTTCTCACACGGTAAACATAGAGCCGCTCACTTCGGCCGATTGGGAGATCATAGAACTCCATGCTACATTCCTCGAACTGAACTTTCTGTCTCAAATAAGAGCACTACCCAATCCAACCTATGTGTCGGCCAATGGTCAGCCAACAAAACCGCAAGCTCTTACGGTACATCTTTCTCCAACTTCGACCGCAAATATCATAGTTACAGGACTCACGCCTGCGCTACCATCAAGTTCGCCCTTTGCCAAAATTGCGCCAGATGCAGAAGTCTTTGTGGCTCCAAAGGCTAGAACTTCAACTCGCGCGACCAGCAGAGGGGACCGCAGTAGTGCCGGAGCATCCAGAAGAAGTGCAGGCGGGAGGAGTGGTGCAAGCACTGCTCGGCAAAAGGCCGAGAGAGAGGCGGAAGCGCGGCCTTCGATATTATTCCGCGGCCTCGATAGAAGCCAATGCGATGATTGGTTCCAGGAGAACGAGAAACAAAACCCGCAGAGCTTAACTGTGTGGGTGGACAGAGAAGTCATACAAAGTAAGAACTTGCGTGGGGTCTCCTACGTCTGCGTTACAGTGATTAAACCCGCTGGTCTCGACGCACCCGTGGATCCTCAGAAACAGCAGCAAGATGCCGAGGCAGCTGGCGAAGCAGGGAAACCCACCCATAAAGTCGTTGCCAAACTAGCCGAATGGGACGATCCACCAGATAGTCGGCATATTGCGTTATCATCTACACTGTGCGCATCACTGGGTTGTGCTGGGTTTGTGGGAGGTCTGGTCAAGATTGAACCAGCACCCCAGCAGATGCCGCTTCCACAGTATCTCCGCAGGGAATCAGGGTCCGAACAAAACAGCTCCACCCAAAAGCTAATGATTTACCCATTTATATCACCCAACACCAAACGATCCGACGGTATCAGATTCGGAGGAGAATCTAAGGCTGAGCGGGAAGAGGCTGCAAAGCGCATACTCAACGCTTATGGCAGGCTAGTTCCTGGGGGAGGGCTGCTTGATGGGCCGCTCACAGATGGGTTAGTCTTGCCCCCACATACGGACCTTACGAGGTCCTCGTCGTGGGAGGGCGGATTAATACGTTTCGACCCATCCGTACAACCCGGAGAGGCAGGAAGCCAGCCATGGGGATGGATTATCGGGTCTGAGCGCAAGTTTTCAATCGACATCCAAAATCCGATACCACTACCAGGATCTCTTGCTGGGAACGATGCCATTGGAGAGCCCTTATCGGCGGAAGCTCCTCAATTAGTCGGTATTGATGCTTTACAGTCCCAACTACGATCTCACCTCACGCATTTATCTGGGGTTCTTCTTACCGGAGGTCTGGGTGCTGGGAAAAGCTCTGTTGCGCAGCTACTGGCGCACAAACTACAAAGCGAAAATTTGTTCCATACGACTTATTTCCCCTGCCGGAAACTGGTGACGGATGAAACTCGCGTAGGTACAATTAAGGAGACCCTTACTCGTGTCTTTATGGACGCAGGTTGGGGTGCACGCCTTGGAGGCCAGTCTTTAGTCATTCTGGATGACTTGGACAGGCTGTGCCCTGCAGAAACAGAGCTAGAAGTAGGCAGCGAGAACGGTCGCAGCAAACAGATTAGCGAGATTATCTGCTCGATTGTGAAGCAATACTGCGGCCAAGACACTGGAGTTGTTTTGCTAGCAACTGCTCAAGCCAAGGAGTCTCTTAATAACGTTATTGTTGGCGGACATGTGGTGAGAGAAATTCTTAGCTTGAAGGCGCCAGACAAGGAAGGAAGGCGGAGAGTTATGGAGATGGTTGTCAACCAAAATATTGTGGATAGCACAAAGAACGCCGGGGAAGATGAAAATACGGGTAGTCGGCCGCCTACTGCTGATGGCGAGACAGACGAAGAAGACGCCGGCGGTTGGATGGCTGTCGCATCGGGGTCTAAACGAGTCGGGTTGGCTTCCGATGGCCCTGAGGGGTTTGTCCTTGGTCGTGAAGTCGACTTTTTAGACCTTGCAGGTCAGACAGACGGATACATGCCTGGTGATCTTGTCTTGCTCGTATCGCGGGCACGGAACGATGCACTTATCCGATCCGTTTCAGAAACTTCGTCCACAATCCAACTGGGCAAAGTGGACTTCCAGAGCGCGCTGAAAGGGTTTACTCCGGCTTCCCTTCGAAACGTGACTCTGCAGACCTCGACAACCACCTTCGACTCAATCGGTGGTCTCCATGAGACCCGCAAGATCTTACTCGAAACCCTACAGTACCCAACCACTTACGCCCCAATCTTTGCGCAGTGCCCACTTCGACTCCGTTCCGGTCTCCTCCTTTACGGATATCCAGGGTGTGGCAAAACGATGCTTGCAAGCGCCGTGGCAGGCGAATGCGGTCTCAACTTCATCAGTGTCAAGGGCCCTGAGATTCTTAACAAGTATATTGGTGCTTCCGAAAAGTCCGTCCGCGACCTGTTTGATCGCGCTGAAGCAGCGAGGCCCTGTGTCCTCTTCTTTGACGAGTTTGACTCCATTGCGCCAAAACGGGGCCATGATTCCACGGGAGTTACAGACCGAGTGGTAAACCAGCTGTTGACGCAGATGGATGGTGCAGAGGGCTTATCCGGGGTGTACGTTCTTGCGGCCACTTCGAGGCCTGATCTGATTGACCCCGCGCTGTTGCGTCCAGGTCGTTTGGACAAGTCGCTGATTTGCGATCTGCCAACATACGACGACCGTATTGATATTCTACGCGCCTTAGGAAAGAAATTGAAGCTCTCCAACGAAGTGATCGACGGGCCTGAAGGTGGACTCCGTGAGATCGCACATCGCACGGAAGGTTACTCGGGCGCCGATCTACAGGCCCTTGTGTCGAACGCACAGTTAGAAGCTATTCACGACGTCCTAAATGACCAAGATCACACCACTTCAAGCAAGGCAAACAATAAGCGGGGCGCGAAATCCAGCGGCGTGTCGCCCACGTCAGCCAAATCCTTCATCCAGTTCCGCTATGGAGAAGCAGAGAACGAGGCCGAAGTTGAAGCTCGCGCTACCGCAGGCTCGAACCGCTCCAAGGCGCTCGCAGAACAGGCAGCTATCACAGCTAAACTCGATGCACTTAAACTGGCCAAGAAGAAGCAGAAGTTGGCGCAGCGGGGAGATCTTGGGAAGGACAAGGCTGATGGCGAGCCAGAGGAGAAGGAGCACAAGGAGGTGACGATCGGGTGGAAACACATTGTGAAGGCGTTGGAGGGTACGAGGGCTAGTATCAGCAAGGACGAGAGAGGGAGATTGGAGAAGATCTATAGAGAGTTTGTGGTAGGGAGGAATGGGGAGATGCCTAATGGGCAGGGCCCAACTGAGGTTGGCGGAAGGAGTAGTTTGATGTAAGGGCGTGTAAATATATACTACATACAGGATATGACATTTACGATATCTAATTCAGTTTTGCGGATATTTCATAATTCCTCCGTCCTAGTGTATTGTGAGTTTCTTACTTGACGTCGTTTTTAAGGCGAGGCTATTGTGGAGTAGCCATGTGCCGAGGCACAGTTGCCACATGAAAAATGTGGGGTAGTTTCGTGGGGAAACCATCACGGGGGTTCAGCTTCTTGGGTCAAATAATACCAGCATTTACACTTGCTCTCCCTATATTAATTCAATTATTTATATATATTTAAGTTTATCAAATATATTTATAATGTCCAGAAAGCCAGCACCTACGCCCTCCAGCTCCACTGCAGGGTTCTTCCAAGAACGCCCAATCGTTCCAAACCAGCTGCAGGATGACCGGGCCCTGCAGCGTGTGTTAGCATGTATGTTTCACACAAACGTCCTGTCAGCACTAGAATAACGCAATTAATGACAACATCTACAGTGTATCTCCCATCCGAAATCCAGCAAGAAATATATCCCGACCTTAACCGCTTCGGGGATGTGGTACTGTCTAGAAAAGTCCTCGATTGGGTCGCAGATTCGGAGAAGAACCTTCCATATCTGAAGACATGGGACACATTTGGAAGGAGGCGGGATGAGCTGATCACAAGTGAGGGATGGAGGAATCTCCAAGACTTGGGGATCGAAGAGGGGATAGTGGCAATCCCTTTCGAGAACAAGCACAAGGAATTCAGCCGAGTGCACCAATTTATCAAGTCAGTGACCGACGACTTCTCTTAACTCGTGAGGGCCCAACACTGACACTCAATACAGATACCACCTTTGGACCGCCTCCAATTCCTCCGTGACATGCCCCTCCGCCATGACCGATGGCGCCGCAAGATTCCTATCACGGCAAATGGAATCGCCAACCCTCTCCCCTGAACTCCGACCCATCCTCCAATCCGCCTACACACGCCTTACGTCGCGCTCCCCCTCCAAAGCCTGGACATCCGGGCAATGGATGACAGAGCGCCCCGGCGGGTCCGACGTCTCCTTCACCGAGACGCTTGCCACGCCCTCCGCCCCCCCAATCTCCGCCAAGTCCATCGACGGCAGCCCCCTCGGCTCCTGGTCCATCAACGGCTTCAAATGGTTCAGCAGCGCCACCGACGCCCAGATGACGATCCTTCTCGCACGCACTCCGGAGGGGAAACTAAGCACCTTCTTTGCGCCGATGCGGAGGACCACCGACGGCGCAGAGACGGAGCTCAACGGCGTGACGATCCAGCGGCTTAAGAACAAGCTGGGCACGAAGTCGCTGCCGACGGCGGAGTTAGTGGTCAAGGATATGCGCGCGCATCTGATGGGCGAGGCGGGGAATGGAATCCGTGAGATCTCGACGATCTTGAATATCACGCGCGTTCATAATTCGGTGACGGCTGTGGGGTCGTGGGGGCGTGGGCTGGCGATTAAGCGGGCGTTTGCGAGGGTGAGGAAGGTTGCTGGAGGGAGGAGGCTGGTGGATATGCCAAGTCATATTGCCGTGATGGCGAGGGATGAGGTGGAGTATCGAGGGTGGATGCATCTTTCGTTCTTTACGGTTTTGCTGCTCGGGATCTCGGAACAGGGGTCGGGGTCGGCGAAGGGCCATGGGAAGGGGGTCGACGCGGCGCTGGTGCCGGATGCGAAGGACGTGCCAAAGTTGCTGAGGGTGTTGACGCCAGTTCTGAAGGCGGGAAGCGCGAAGGCTTGCATTACTGGGCTGCAGGAATGTGTTGAGGGGCTAGGTGGTGTGGGGTACTTGGAGAATGAGGAGATGGATTTGAATGTGGCGAAACTATACCGGGACTCTAATGTGCTGAGCATCTGGGAGGGTACGACAGAGACGCTGAGCTGGGATCTAGTGAAGATCTTGAAGGGGCGCAGTGGAAATGATGTGCTTGAAGCCCTAGCTAGGTGGATCGGTGGTGCCAAGATCGGCTTTGACGTCCAAAGCAGATGGGAGCAATGGGCTGCGAATGTGAGAGAGAAGAGCGAGGACGAATTGATTATTGATGGAAGAGAGGTGCTACTTGAACTAGCGAGAGTTGTAGGGGCAGCGTTGCTGGAGATCGATGCAAGGAGGGATGGAGATGAGGTCGCCAAGGAGGTGGCAAAGCGTTGGTTAGCCGGTCCCAGCGATTGGAAAGCTCAGGGAGCGGGAAGTCTGAAGGAGAGGGTCAGGATGAACAGCAAGATCAGCTTTGGGGAAGCCCCGAGTGATGCGGTTTCGAAATTGTAACACATGAATTACAGCCAGGATTACTTAGTAGGCTGCTATATAAATAATAGCAACATGTTGTACATACCCAAGTAGTGTTTTGTGAAGGATCATAGTTAGGACAGTGCACTCGAGTATGTAGTTCAATGGTGCTCAGGCAGACACCGAGAGGCTGAATAGTTATAAAAAGAATAATTATATTAATTATGACAGGCACGGCTCGCTTCGCCTTATGATTTGCTAAAATGGGCAGGAATAGAGTATCACAGACTACAAATAGTAAGCTTAGCAGAGCATAGTATGCCTTGTCAAAATACGAGTCCAAAATCATTCCAGTCATCGCTACGAGTAAAGATGGCGAGGTCCTTCAATCTCCTCGGTCATCTTTACGAGATAAAGATGGGGTATAAATACGGGGAGGTCCCCAACTAAAGTAAGTAGTAGACTCACTGCGTATATGCGGATTAGAAAGATGAGACTCTCTAGCCATTTTGTAAGCGCCTACATCGTGGGCCTTGCGGCCGCAGTCGGTCAACTCCGTAAGTGTCACTTATTCATCCCATTGTCATATTCCGACGCTAATTTATGGATACTCAGCGTCTCAGTGCAAGAGTAGCGTCCTCTCCTTCAACGGCGCAAATGCAGTTGCTCTCGCTGGCTGTACAGAACTTGGGTACCGTTGCGATGACAAGGTCGTACAAATCAACAGCACAAACGAAGCTATCCCTGCCAATTGCACACACTACCTGTACAATGTCACTGTCGATGGGGACATCAAAGGGCCGTTGGGGATTCCAGGCATGACCGAAGTTTCTAGTATCACTATCAATGGCACCGTTGCAGCAGGTTCAACAGGCGACTTCGCTACCGTATACTCCAACAATATTACTAGCCTCGACTTACCAGATCTTGAGAATGTCACATCGAGCTTCATGATCTCTGATGCGTCTTCACTCTCGAGATTGAACGTGCCAAAGCTTAGGAATGTCAACGGGAGACTAGATATCGATCTGTCAGGATCAGCCATTAAGCTTTCCTTCCCGAGCTTGTCATATGCCCGTGTCATAATGCTGAGTGGTAATATTGATGCGTGAGTGCCATCTGAGTCTCGCTCGCCTCGGATCGTATCATTTAGACTAATACATCCTCTCAGCATTGAGTTTCCCTCTTTGAGCGGAACGCTGCAACTTCACGTCTCCACGACGGGAAAGCTTGATTGTACAGCTTTTGTAGAAAAGATGTCGAAGACGGTTAACACCCACAGTCAAGCTATACTTTGTGCGGCGGATTTCAGTGAAACGACCACCACCTCCTCCTCCCCTGCGCCTACGGATACAGGAAACAGCGTTAGATTCGAGATTCGCGGGGGGTTGCTGGCGTTGGCAGCTCTCATGGCGTGCATGCTGGCGCTATAACGATCGAGAAGACGACAAGAGTTCATTCTAACAATAGCTCATTATCAACTCGCCTCCTTGCCGGAACTTCATTCGGCACAGTCCGGACAATACTCCAACCCCACCATTCCGGAAACACAAACTCGCCCTGAAGAAGACAGAGATGCCATGGGCTATGAATCTTGGTATATAGCTAACGTTTCGGAAGAGTGACCAAGTCACCATTAGTAGATTAGCCGAATGAGCTGATATGGCCTGTATTCGGAAGAGCAGCAGAGAGAAATTACACAATAATCACGCCATGGAATTATAGCACCTACCAAACTTTTCTCAACGTCCGTTCATGCGAGTTATGAGTGGATCATTGGAGTGTTAAGTGTGTCTGGTACGCTTATGTTGGAGCTGAGGAACACTATACTAATAACAGTATCTCACGAGAGCCGTCGACATCCAGCCAATGGAGCATATCTATAGCCATATGCAGTGTTAATTCGATCTGCACCACACCATTATTAGTTTGACATAAACCTGGACCAGATATCGTGCAGTTCATACCGCTATGTTGCGCACACCTCTAGGAGGGCTGTTCGCCGAGTGTTCCGGCTTGGTTACTATTGATAGGCGGTCGAGTGGAGCCACTTTGGAGTCAACAAACACCGCCCTGGACGGCGTCCGGATGGTATATATCGGCCGGTTAAGTTATATTCGAGCGGCTACTCGTCCAAATGGTTTGGGCGCGGCGACATTAAAAGCCGTCAATTGAACAGGATGGAGGATTCAGCTTACATCAGATTTATCACTCAGCGCTAGCCATGTAGTCGTCACTCCTACAGGTTATAAGTAGTATGCCCATTATCACTTTGCTTCCGAGATGACAGTTTTATCTCTGTATTGCTAAGAAATTACTTTGAAAACCTAGATTTGTTAGAATATCCCCTTCTCCTACTTTGATGGAGTTTTAAAACTGATATTTTGGGCAGAAAATCAGCCTCAATGTCGGGAACTACAAACACAGCTAGCGGACTAAATGTCGCGGTAAAAAAGGTGGTTACAGACCTAGCTTCGAAGCTAAGCTCGAATGCCAAAATCGTGACCGAGCAAGATGAGGAGTGGAATGCGTTGCTCGAGCGATGGAGCGACATTGGCAAGCAGACCCCAGCAGCCATCGTCTCTGTCGCCACCGAAGCCGACGTCCAAGAGACTGTTTGTCCTTCCACCCTAACAGATCCGCAATTGGGCAATTCTAATATGGTGGCAGGTTAAGCAGTGTCTTTCCCACGGCGTGAAATTTGTCCCTAAAGCCGGTGGCCACAGCCTTTGGTCGACGATTGGCGCGGAGGGGCTCGTTATTGACCTCACTGCTTTCAACGCTGTTGTTGTTGATAAAGAGTCAGGTACGGTGACTGTTAGTGGGGGTTCGCAGATCAAAGATGCCATTGCTCCGCTATTTGAGGCGGGCTTGTGCTCTCCATTTGGCACGGCGAACACAGTCGGTGCTGTTCCTCAAGGTTCGTCTCCTCGCGGACTCCTCACCCCTATTCCATAGCATAAAGCTAACTTCCCACCCCACCTAGCCGTCAACGGCGGCCTCACCATCTTCTCCGGCCTCCTAGGCCAAACCTCCGACGCCATCCTCTCAGCGCGCCTCGTCACCGCCACCGGCGACCTCCTCGCCGTCTCCTCCACCTCTCACCCCGAGCTCCTCTACGCCATTAAAGGTGCCGGTACGTACTTCGGGCTCGTAACCTCTCTCACCCTCCGCGCCTCCCCCCTCTCCACCCTCAGCTCCGACGGCACGATCTGGAAAACAACCGCGCCCTTCCCCGCCTCCCGCATCAGCGACGTGATCGGCGCCCTCGCTCCTCTCGCCTCCTCCCCCGATCCCCGCGCCTCAGGCGCCCTAATCATTACCAAATCGCCACAGGGCGATGGATCAACGATCGTGCTCGCCTCGCTCATCTTCTTTGGCAGCAGCGAGGACGCCAACGCGCATTTCGCGTCCATCAAGGCGCTGGGACCATTCGTGTGGGGGGAGAAGCGCGTCTCATATGCGCATGTCAATGATGACTTTGATCCGTTCTGCGCGACGGGGGGGTTCAAGAGACATGTTGTTGCGGGGGTGCCGGGCGTGCCGGGGGATCCGGCGATATGGGAGGCGGAGGCCAAGGCGTATGAGGCGCTTATTGAGAAGGCGGGTGCGCAGGCGGCAAGGTCGATGGTGTGCTTTATGTGGGTTGGGAAGGGGGAGGCGGGGAGGTGGGCTGAGAGTGCGTTTGGGCATAGGGGGGTG
>JPKE01002800.1:0-21239 GCA_000750995.1 Pseudogymnoascus sp. VKM F-4520 (FW-2644) | reverse complement strand
ATGTGGTGGTGGTGAGAAGAAGAGGTGAGAAGAGTGGTGAGAAGAGGTGGATGGTGACAAAATGGGGGGTTGACCACAGATAGGCATTGCCCGCCGGCGGCTACCCAGAAATTTATTCGCCGACCGACTGGCGAATGTGCCCGGGTCTGGTCCATATATTTCGCTGCTGCTGCTGTCGCGAGCGATGCTGTTGTCGATAGATTGGCAGCGTGCTAGATATTGGTTTGTGTAATATTTGGCGCCATCCTGCAGTTATTGATATATTTTCCAACACCATCCTACCATTCCCGAATCCACCATATTATATCCTGGTCTGCATTCTACGCAGCATAATCCGGGGCTGATATACTATTTAAATCTTTAGTGTGGAAATAAGCTCTGTGATCGAGAAATAGTTTCACTCCAGCTAAACCTCCCAATTTTGGAGCTACATCATGTAATGATGCTTGTGTGAAAGTTGTATATGATAATGTTAGTTTATAACGGCTTGTAAAGCGTTCATATTAAACGTCTTGCTCCCACGCCGTCATGCTCCAACCTAAAACTACGTTAACTAAAGAAAAAAGCGTACCCAATTCGCTCAGAATGTCCCCACACCCAATTTTGCTTTCCCGCTTCAGGAATCAAACCCGCCCAGAAAATAACTCGGAATAACCTACCGGTCGTCAGGTAAGCCATGTGATATTACCGGCCTGTATAATTCACCGTCTCATACACCAAGCAAGTCCACCACTCACTCTTCATCATATTCTTGCATATCCCACAGGTCCAAAGTGGTGCTGGCTGATTTAACCACTGCTCGATAGCCTGCCTATCTGGTCGGGCCACCAATGCCTGGCCCACAGAAGGATGGGTTAGTGTCGATGGGATTTCTTCGCAACTGACTTACAAGCATTTCCTCACAGCTGCTTTATGGATCATGAGCCAGGACGGGCAACGCCGCAAGCAGCGCAACATACCCTCCCCTCCTTGTTGATCAGCGAGCAAGAACACTGCCAAGCTCCTGGTTTGGCAGCCTGCCTGGACGGTCCTGCGCGGCTCGAAGAAGGGCGAGTCCGAGTTGAGTTCTTCGCAAGTGTAGCTTTTGGGAGAGATTTCTTACCGATAGACTTAGAGGGAGCCTTGCTCGAAGATGCTTTCGGGGGCGGTTCTGTACCCGGCCGGGAGGTGCCACATGCATCACAGCAGGTGTCTTCTTCCTTGTTTATCAGCGTGCAGGTTTCACATTGCCAGAACTCTTCGTCGACGAGCTGGACGTATTGTGGGGGTGGTTTTGAGAGTGAGGGGTCCTCTGAGTACTCTGAGTCTGAGTCGTAGGGCTTTGGGGACTTGGATGAGGCGTCGTAGGCGTGAGATGATGAGTGTTGGTTTGTAGACAGACTTCCGCCTTTGCCGGCTACCGAACCATATGATGCTCCTTTCGGCTTTGACGACGATGCTCTATCCTCCTGAGCTAGCTTCCACAGCGCCTCCTGGATGGCAACCTCGTTGGCGTCGTCCTTTTCTACCCTGGATTTCATCACGTTGACACTCGCTGCAGTGACAAGAGCCTTCTGCTCTGACTTTGGCATATCGCAGCCGCAGCCCTGGGCAATCTGCATCCTCTCAAATGCACCACCTCCTGTAATCGTACTCCCCACATCAACAATTGGTTTGAGGCCTGCCCCACCCAGCTTGCGGTTTACTGTCAATGGCAGTTTCTTTCGGCTGTCCGTAATAGCAGTACGTGCAATACGCCGCGCTTCATCTTGGCGGATGCGTTTGCCGCTAATGAGGTGACCCTGGCTAAGGAAGGCGTCGCCGGTAAAGCCACTCTGCATGAGTGCGGAGAACTCGTCACGGAGCTGGTCCCATAGTGCGTGGAAATTCGCGTCGTGCGGGCCAAAGCGGTTGTGAGAGATCTCGTGAAGTACAGTATCCATGATCATCTGGAAAGTAAAAAACTGGGTTGGATCCGTGGCATGTCGAAGGCGAACATGAATAGTCCTCCCGCCTCCGGTGTTGAGACCTGGTAGCTGTTAGCGCACATGGGATGTGTTTTGAGACTGACAGACTTACCGAGAAGGGCTCTTTCTTTTGGTAGAAACTCTGCCAACAATCCTACCTTGAAGTTGTGCGCTCGCATTAAGGGTTTGACCAGCGAGGCGGCACGTTGAAGAGTGTTCATTGCAACATCTGGTCTGTGAAGCCCTCGCTCGACCTGAATGTCATATATTAAGGGATCCATATTTCCTACCTACCCAGGTGCAGTATTTCAAATAATATGAATGCTACCTAGCTTGAAAATAGCTTCTGACGATCGATCAAAGTGGAGGGTTGAAGGGGAGAGCTTCCACCATTAATATAGACCACAAGGCTACTGATGGTGAATATTAGTGGTCAAGTAGTTTAATCACTGTTGCGGAGGGAATGTTTGGTAATTTCAACTGGTATTGAATACCATCATTAATATCAAACCTTGTAGCATTGTTCTGATTCACAGTGTAACACTAAATCATAAAATAAAGTCGATAGCTTTGAAGGTGAATGAATCTTGACTCCGTCAGCCTTATGTGCTGGCAGTCGTTTTGAGACATGTCGGCCAATCGGCATCACGGATGCCGCTCCGGTTTAGCTTCAAGCTTGGTCCTGCCGAATGCTATCTATCAGGATAAGGAAGACGGAACCAACCCGTCATTTCAAATCAACCATCACAGATTAAAGGTCTCCGGAACTTCAAATCGATGCAACATAACTTTAACAACGCCTATATACGCTTACCTGTTCGAAATATATAACATCCACGATGTCCGCAGACGACCAGGCATTCCTGGACACCTTGAACTCCGTCCCGCGCCATGTCCAGCGCTTCTCAAATGATATCGCAAACTACGTCGAAGATCATGTCGACAGAGTCGCAAGGACTCTGAGGGACACTCTTGCATCGGCAGACTGGATACCGGAATCAGCAAGGCCGCGGCCAGTTGCTAGAGCTCCAGAGCCATCGCCGGTTACTGCCTTGCCGGGTGGTGTGTATGCTCGTGTTCAAGAATGGGTGCTTAAAAACAAAGTCTTCACTACCGCGATCGTCGCAGGGTTTGGAGCGTCGGTATACATGGTGCAAAGGAGAAAAGCAAATTACAACAAGAAAAGGAGAGCAAAGCGCGGCACCAACGGAGCAAGACTGGAAGTGGTAGTGATATCCGGGTCGATGAATGAGCCGCTTGTTCGGTCACTCGCACTGGACTTGGAGAGAAGGGGCTTTGTCGTCTTTATTGTCTGCGACGATGTCCAAGAGGAGCTCCGGGTTCAAAGCGAAGGGAGAAGCGACATCAGACCTTTGGTTATTAATGTCTCCACTTCAAAAGTAAGACTTTCGACCCTAAAGCTGGTTTCGTAACTAACCACAGACACAGCTCGGACACGACGGCGTTGAGCGGTTTGCACAATTTCTCCAAACACCCCAGTACGCCTTCGACACTGCTCGAGCCCACTACCTCCAGTTTACAGCCCTTATCGTCATACCGACCCTCACCTATCCAAACTCTCCAGTCGCCACACTCTCTCCGGTCGATATCCAAGATGTCATCAACACCCGCCTCCTCCACCCGATCCTCCTAACACAAGCCTTCCTCCCGCTCCTCAGCGCTCCAACATCACAACACCACCACGCTCACCCCCCTCCGCAACCGAAGCTTCTCCTCCTCACCCCCGCCATAATAGCCTCGCTGAACCCCCCCTTCCACGCCCCAGAATCCATAGTCAGCGCCGGCCTAAAATCCTTCACAGCCACCCTCTCCGCCGAGCTCGCTCCTCTCAACGTCCCACTCACACACTTCGAACTCGGCTCATTCGACACCAACCCCATGACCCCCAAGAACCAACTCGCCACCCTCTCAGGCCACAGCGCCGAAGCGCGGACCTGGTCAGACGATGCGCGCGAAGCTTATGTCGGCAATTTCATGCGCGTCGCCGGCAGCGCGGTTAAGAAGAGCAAGGGGAGTAATCTGCGCGAGCTGCATAATGCCGTCTTTGACGAGATGGCGAAGACGGGTTGGAGGGCTGGGGGAACGGTGATGGTGGGACGGGGAGCGAGGCTGTATAGCTTTGTTGGCGCGTGGGCGCCGAGGGGGTTGGTGGGGTGGATGATGGGGGTTAGGAGGGTGGAGAGGCCGTTGTCGGGGGTGAGTGTTAGTAGTACCGGTGGGAGCGATGTGGATCTTGAGGCCGGACATAGTGAGGGCGAGTATGTCTCTGTGCAAACTGGTGATGATAAGGAGAAGTGATGAGGATAGTACCTCATGGGCTTGTTTGAATTGTGGCTGGGCTAGAGTGAAAATTATAGGCGTTAAGGTAAAGCATCGAGTCAGACAGGGACTGGACGAGTATCTCTACTCAATGAATTATGGGCGTTGGGAAGGTGGCATGAGAGGATGAGAGATATCGAATGTTCAAAGCTCGGCTCAAATGGCTTTCATATTACATAGCCTAATAATACCATGTACAAAAATGTCAAATCATCCCTATATATACAGGCTCCAAAAGAGACAAGAGAACGCCAACTTATGCTCGGTCGTACATGTGCGAAAATACAGTATAATGCCGCTCCACAGCTAACACTTGAGATCAATCCCGTTTCTAATCTCATTCTCTCGCACTTCGAACATGATCTGGATTGCTGTAAACAGGACTCCTGACGCGGTGAGCAGGAAGGCGATTCCTGGGTCATAATTAGCACATATCCATATTCCAAGAGCAGGAGGAAATCAACTTACCTCCCCATTCACTAAATATGCCGCTTATGATACTCTTCAACCCATCCACCCCTACCGCGAAGCCGACCAAGTTGGCCGACATCATCATCATGACATTCAACACCGATCCTGCCGCGCACAGCATGCGCCACGCCGTAAGATGGTTCTCCCATTTCGAACGCGGGAAGAGTTTCGTCCCGATGATCTCCGGCAACATGAAGAGCACAATGAGCCAGCCCCAAACGAGCAAGTTGAGACTGATATCATGCCACAGCGCCACGAACGTAAAGACGACCAGGTAATTGAGGATCGTCCTCGCCAAGGCGAAGCGGCCGGTAATCTTGGAACCGCCGAGGGGTATGTACATGTAGCGCAAGAGCCACTTGTTGAAGGAGCGGTGCCAGGCGCGCCAGAAGCGGATGGTGGAGAAGCTGTCGGAGATGCAGCGGATCATGTTCTCGGGGGGGTCGATGCCGTCGAGGAGGGCCCAGAAGCGGAAGAGTCTCCAGGGGAGCAGTAGCTTCAGCCACACGATGTGTAGGTTGAAGAGGGACATGATGCTGAGCTGCTTGGCGCTGTAGTCAGACCAGTTGGGGTTGGCTTTGGAGATGGCGACGCAGTAGTCGAAGTGCAGGATGAACTCCATGCAGAGGAAGGTGAGGAAAAGGCGGACGCCGTATTTGAGGGTGCGCGAGGTCTCGATGGTTGGCGAGCGGTATTTGCATTGCGATATGTAGTCGTTGAAGGTCACGATAGGACCGACGAGGTAGAGGGGGGCGTAGATGGCATAGGCGAGGTAGTTGCGGAAGTTGTAGTCTTTTGCAGAAGCGGAGGTGCGGATGCGATCGTTTTCGGAGAGGTTGGCGGGGTCGAGTTGTTTCTTCTTGAATTGATTAGTATGCGTTAGGACGGGATGGGACTGCTTCAATGGCGTACCTCGAGAGGGCTACCAGCTCTGTGGTCCAGACTCCAGTAGTAGTCTATGTTGAAGCTCACGAGTCTCAAGACCGTGAGGTTGAACAAGATTGCCCATCTAGGCATAATCCCAGAATAATTATCAAGCCAAGAACCCCATGAAAGCTTAACCTCTCCACCCTGTAAGCTACCTTGGCTAGCCCATGGCATTAGAAATTTCTCAATTTTGGCATACGGGTATCCATTGAAAATCTCATTCGCAAACAGGGTGCCGACGGCAAATATCCAGGTTGCTGCCACAACATATTTCTTCGGTAACTTCGTGGCCAGAGAATAGTTGATGTATAGAATTAAGACGACTTTGAAAACGGAGAAGCCATGGAGGGCAGCCAGAAAGATCAAAGCAAACACAAAGTCGAAGGATGTGCGCTGTTCCAGTCTTGCGTCCCCAGCGGCGCCCCCTGGCTGGCCAATCCTGCCACTGGTCGAAAATGTCGCCTTTGGCGGAGTTGATATTGGCCGTAATCGTTCGTAAACATGGCGCAGTACCGGGTGGATAAGGAGTAGGGCAAATATATGTGGTGTGTTCCTCCTGAATGTTCGGTACTGGGCATCGGACACGTCGACTTTGCGACCCGGTATCCAGCCGGGTGCTAGCCAGCGTTCATACTTGTAATAGTTGGGATCCGATGCTACGACGGTGTTAACAGCCATAATTATAAAAGGACGGGTAATACTGACGTCTGGAAACATCAAAGGCAACCCAGAACATGTACGCCACAGCCGTAGTAACTACAAGATAGTAGAGGTAGAACTCAGTGGTCTTCCATAAGGAGCGCCCTGGTGGGATTGGCTTCCGCCGGCTGTCAAGCTGCACCGGGGCATCTAGGCCAGGCGCGACCCCGTGCCCATTTCGAGCATCGACTACGGCCTGGTATGGCACCCTCGGCGAGCTGGTAAAGCGAGTGTCTAGAGTGTCGAGGGCATAAATGCTGCGTAAGGAGGAGAAAATGCCCATAGCTGTCGCATGTGGCCCAGCGAGCTACGAAGCGGTATAACGAGTGTCGGGAAAGTTAATAAAAGTAGCAGCCAACCCGTAGTGGGAGAGAAGCGACTGTGGAAAATTGAAAAGGCCTCCCTCTCACCATGCGGTTTGCGACGAGGTTGTTGTCTTGGGATTGGGATAATCTGGGGTTGATACGGGAATTGGCGACGGCTGAGCCTGGACCCTGCCCCTCGCACATGCGTGTCCACCAAAGAAGACGTGTCCTGGGAAGTGCACACGTGACTTATAAGAGTTAGAGTTGCGAGATTATAAAAAGGAATGGAAATTCATTTAGAACTGCATAAAACTAAAATATTTTGAAGACTGGCTTTTAGATGCTGGATTATGGATATTTAATAGTGAAGAAGTGCCATAGATGCGTGACACCACTATATGACTGCAGCGTACCTTGTCAGCGGTATTCTGCCAAGCGGGGCTGGTCAACCATGAACATGCCAAGACTTCACGTCGACCGTCGATGTTGAGGCTCGATACGCGAAATCGAGCTACGCTCGCGACAACCTTTAGACACCAACCCCCAGCCACATATTTTGGTGATATTTCGAGAGGGAATCGAGTCGCAAGAATCGATACCGACTGTTGATCATATTTGCGACTCCATTGAACCATACCCCACCATGGCGCAAGCTTTAAACTCGTCTGTGGAGCCCACAAACATCTATGGCGGAGGTAAGTTTCGAGCGACGTGCTGCCCTCATCATCGACCATACTGACTAATTGGCAGATGAGGTATCCGCATTGGTGCTCGATCCCGGATTCACAAATACACGAGCGGGATTTGCTGGCGAAGATGTTCCCAAGTCGGTCATTCCAAGTCACTACGGTCTCGTCGGTGATGGTGATGCCAGGAAGCTGGTCTATGGCGATAACGCCATCCACACACCAATGTCCAACCTAGAAATCAAAAACCCAATAGGGCGGGATGGAACCGTGGAGGACTGGGATGCCGCTGCGAAGGTCTGGGAGTATGCGATCACCTCGCGCCTGACGAACTTCAAGCCGACACACCCGTCAAAGAATGGGCTGAACGATGATGCAAAAGATATTGATGCAGAGATGGAAGGCGTTGAGGATAATGAGAGGCCGCTCGAGGAAAATCCACTTCTGTTGACGGAGACAGCATGGAACCCTGCCAAGTCTCGGGAGAAGGCAATTGAGATTGCAATGGAGTCATGGGGTTGTCCTGCGTTCTGGCTTGCCCGAAACAGCGTTCTCGCAGCTTTCGCCGCTGGAAAGGCCAGCGCCCTGGTTATCGACATCGGCGCAACGAACATCTCCGTGACGCCGATCCATGACGGCCTGATTCTGAAGAAGGGCATCCAGAAGTCTCCGTTGGCCGGAAACTGGTTGTCATCCCAAATCCGCACACTATTCAACTCCCCGGATACCAAGGTGGACTTAATACCGCATTTTATGGTTGCCAAAAAGACAGCCGTTGATGCTGGTGCCCCCGCACAAGCGACGTACCACAACTTCGCAATCCCGCCTACTTCGAGCTATCGCTCATTACAGGAAGAGCGCGTCCTCACAGAATTCAAGGAGTCTGTGGTCCAGGTTTGGCCAGGCCCCGGACGCCTCAGCTCAGGCACAGCCCAAGGCACGACAAATGAGGACTTTGCCAAGTCACAACCTGGCCGGGTCTTCGAGATGCCCAATGGCTCGAACCAACTATGGGGCGTCGACCGATTCAAGGTTGGCGAAGGCATGTGGGATGAAAAGGCGGCGCTACCGGTACCTGGAGAGCCAGCTGTCACCAAGTCACAAACGATCCCAGAGATGATCAAGGCTGCTGTTGCATCGGTCGACATGGATCTTCGCGTCAACCTCCTTCAGAACGTTGTCGTTACCGGCGGCACCACATTGACAAATGGTTTCACTGACAGACTGGTCAGCGAGCTCCAGCAAGCGTATCCAGGGGCCCGGGTTAAGATTCAGGCTGCTGGCCTGACGAGCGAGCGCCGCTTCGGTAGCTGGATTGGTGGTAGCATTCTGGGAAGTCTTGGAACCTTCCACCAGATGTGGATCGCGAAGAAAGAGTACGACGAATTTGGCCCGAATGTTGTCGAGAAGCGATGTAAATGAGAGCCATAAAAGTTCAACTATGTCACGGAGGGTGGTTGGCGTTTGGCGTTATTTGGCTGCCGCTATTGCTACAGGATGCAACTTGGAGTACGAAGATAGTGGAGATGTGCTCGTTTATGGAAGACTGCAACTAGAGGAAATAAAAGCTCACAAAATATGAAGCCAATGAATACTTCGTTATAACTATCGGTGCGAAATTAGAGGTCGATATTTTTGTTCCAACTCTGATGATGCTTGCTTCTGGGAAATGGGCTTTGGTGACAATGTAAGTTCTCTCAGTTAAGCCAAATCCGAACTTGGCTCCCATTGAGATTCAAAGTAGAGTTAATGGAATGAGTGTTCCATGGTGTAGCCCGATTATGCCTCTCAAATTCACTTGGGCGTCATCAAGCTACAGATTCCTCCCAAGTCTGCTTCATTGTCATAATATATAAGATACTGCCTTCTTTGCAATGGCTATCATACGAGTACCTTGTGTTCATAGTCTTCATTGCATACTCTCAATAATAGTTATATATTTGGGCTTCTAGCTGTATGCATTCAAAAACGTTCTCGATATCTTAACGTTTGTGCCATGGGGTAGTGCGCCTGGTACTCTTTTTGATCTAAGTTCATTATATGTGGTGCTGGCAAATTCAGAAGTGCTTGGGGGGATAGTAAACATCCCTCAGGAGTCGAGCTTTTCCAGTCTACGATATTAGGCCTGAGAGTACTAGGCATAGGATCGTCTCGGGCGAGAGATGTGGATCCCGCACGGGATCTCGCACGGGATGTATCGCTTATCGTATCGTGCGACTTTAGATCCCGGAGGTGGCGTGAAATCTAAGCTATTCGCGGACTTCGACCATTGGACATCGAAACACGTCCCATGCGAAACATCAAACATGGGGGTATAAGTAGAGAAGCAGACGCAAGCAGACGTAAAGCTGTCCCAAATACTCCCCGCTTGTCTAATATCTCTCTATATATCTGTCCTAAGTGTAGCATCTATGTAAATTGTTTTATTCTTATCTTTTGCAAGGGAAATGGTAAATTATGTTTCCCAGGAGCAAAACTAATATCCGTTTAGATATTTTCTTTGAGGTTCAGCCTCAATGCCATAAGATCACTACATCTTTAGATAACTCTTTGTCTACCCTAACTATTTTTATAGGACATCTACTAAGAGGAACTCTACTTGTCTCTTATAATAAGAGGCAAGAGCATGTCTTTAATGTTATAGAGCTCACCCTTTAAGGCATATTTAATAAGCTCCACCTATGACGATTATTCTAGAATTCACAGAGACAATAGCAGGAGAACACATCCTATCCATAACCAGTATCGCGCCCTTAGTCAGTAGAGTTTTAACTAGACCGATTCTTGAACCCAGATGCGGGACAAACCTGCTCAATTACACGTCTCGCGCGAGTGTGAGGTTGTCTAAGCAGCATAGATACCCCGCACGCTCATAACGCTGATAGCGTGCGGGGTATCTATATGGAAGCAGATTTAATGGAATCCAGTAAGAGAACCGCTTCGTTTTTCCTAGGTATTGCAAGACATGTGGGGATTCTGCATCTGACTGTATCGTGCGACAGACCAACCCTGCAACACAACCTATTGTCGGACCTCTCGCGCGAGAAACATGCACCCGCCACTGATCTACAGAAATGCTTGAGCCAAATGATGCTGGTTTCGGCCGAGCACCAACTGGGGGACTAGGACCTCCCATATAGCGGGCATCCCCCTCCTTAGAAAACAAGAATATTTCGAACAAGAACGCTAGTACCAACAACAGCTGCAAGAGTTCAACTTCAATCATCTCACTCAACCCATATACACTTCATTATGTCTGTTCAGGACGGTGCCCGTTTTGATTTTATTGTCGTTGGTGGTGGTACGGCAGGCAATATCGTCGCCAGCCGCCTTGCGGAAAACCCCAATGCTAGGATTCTGGTCGTTGAAGCCGGTATTGGCAGCTCTGAGGTTAACGAGGAGATCCGAACTCCTGGTCTCGCAATGGATATCCGTGGCAGCCAGTACGACTGGGCTTACAAGACGACCATGGTCAAGCGTGACGACTACGAGCGTATTGAGAAGCCTAACACCCGTGGAAAGGCTCTTGGCGGTAGTTCGTCCCTCAACTATTTCTCCTGGGTGCCTGGTTCTAAGGGTACCTTCGATATGTGGGAGGAATACGGAGGAAAGGAGTGGACCTGGGATCCTCTTGTTCCTTACCTTCGGAAGAGTGTGACTTACCACGATGACGCCGGCTTGTTCCCACCAGAACTGAAGAAGATCGGTGCTGGTGGTCCAATTCCGATTGCCCATGCCGACCTTATCCCTGAGATGAAAGGTTTCCGTGACCTCGTTACTAAGGCTTGGAGGTCAACCGGCCAGCCTGTCACTGAGAATATCTTCGATGGCGAGATGATCGGTCTGACACACAGCGTCAACACCATCTATAAGGGTCGCCGCTCAGGTAGCTTCCTCGCTGTATCGAACAAGCCTAATATCACCATTCTTCCTGAAGTTTATTCAAAAAAACTGATTATCGACGATGCTGATCGCACTGCTAAGGGTGTGACTGTGATCACAAGCTCTGGACAAGAGCTTAGTTTCTATGCTACCCGGGAAGTCATTGTCTCCCAGGGTGTTTTTGAAAGCCCTAAGCTCCTGATGCTTAGTGGTATTGGACCGGCGCCTGAGCTGGCTAAGCACAATATCCCTGTGATTGTCGACTCGCGCCACGTCGGCCAGCACCTCTTGGACCACCCCGGTGTTCCCTTCGTACTCCGTCTTAAAGACAGTTTCTCAATGGATAATCACGTCTTGCGAAAGGGTCCTCTGCAGAATAAAACTTTGGCAGCTTACTCCAACGGTCACACTGGCCCTATGGGATCACCCTTCCTCGAGTTGATCGGTTTCCCTCGTATCGACAAATACTTGGAAAAGTCCCCCGAGTACCGCAAGGCAAAGGCTGCTAATGGTGGCCTCGATCCCTTCTGTCCGTATGGCCAGCCTCATTTTGAGATTGATTTCCTCCCTCTGTTTGGTAGTGCCTTCCAGTGGCACTTCCCACACCCTAAGAAGGGCAGTTACATGACTGTTATGGTAGATCTCGTTCGCCCAGTCTCTGAGGGCGGTGAGGTTACACTAAACAGCGCTGATCCCCTACAACAAGCGAACATCAACTTGAATTACTTCAATAATGACCTTGACATCATTGCTATTCGTGAAGGCATTAGGTTCACCTACGATGTCCTTAAGAATGGCGAAGGGTTTAAGGATATTGTGGAGGACGAATATCCTTGGGACATGCCGCTGGATGATGATGAAGCGATGAAGAGAACTGTGTTGGATCGTTCTCAAACCTCCTTCCACCCTTGTGGTACTGCCCGCCTGTCCAGGAACATCCAGCAGGGTGTGGTGGATCCCAATCTCAAGGTTCACGGAATTAAGAACCTTCGTGTTATTGACGCTTCTGTCATCCCTGTTATTCCGGACTGTCGCATTCAGAACTCAGTCTACATGTTGGCTGAGAAGGGTGCCGATGCTATCAAGCGTGACCACAGGGACCTTTACCGTTGAAGTTGATGAGGGGCGTAGTTAGGGTATGGCTTGAACATACGAGCTCGGGCTTAACCTGAACGTCGTCGTTACTCTAACTCTCTTTAATAAATTGCGTTTTTGCCTTATGAGCCTGTCCTTACTCTACACACGTAACCCATGATGAAGATATTCGTATTCACAATATTCATGAATATTCATATTATTCCTATTTTCTTTAGAATTAATGAAGGCCTTAGCTAAATCGAAGTCAGACTTAGCTAAATTGCAGCCACCTTTCCAAATTCAGACAGATGACACTACGCTTGGTCGAAGGTTCAGCATTTACTACATGTTCTGCGAATTGAGGCAGTAGGCGACACTGGCCAGTCCGTACCACTCCTCCTAACATCATTGTGGCATATTGCTTAAGGCGGCGGTGTACTTCCCGCCCGCCTCTACTAGGCGCCCTAACTACCGGAATAATTATACCAAAACCAAAAGCTAATTAAGTAGCTTGCAAGGTAAAAGATGCAGAGGGTAGCTACATGGCACAGACTGGTACAGGTTAATGAGATGCAGGTGATGTGGGCTGCAAGAATTGCGGGATATAGAGAACGTGGGATAAAGTAGGAGTCGCTAGACTGCAGGCCTAGAAACTGTTAGCACAGTATAATACATAAAATAAACCGATGTCTTAGAGATGTATATGAAGTTATAGTTAGTGAAATTAGTAGAAAGAACTAAGAAACTCGAAGTGTAGCTATAAAGTGCAAATCAACAATGTCTCTAGATTTAATTAATAGGAGAATTGATTACTAGATCTTGAGCGTACAATTTGGGTTCGAAGATGCGAGGCACTATATAAATACAACAGTCCTGTATGTGCCATTCTAAATAATGAGATAGATTCTAGCGAACCTATGGTAAGGATTTATATATACCTATGAATGCTGTAGGTAAGTGAGTGACTGAGAGTAGCCTACTATAATAAACGAGGACGCGACAACCAAATGACACAAATTCGCCCACATAATAATATCCCGAGTCCCCAGCCTATCGCCACGTTTCACTTCACTCTCTCCGCATTGCTAGAGAGATTTTATACTGCTGAGCCCCGTTGACCCCCGTCCCCCCGAATGTGGCGTTCAGCGCTAAACGTTGACACAAGGGAAATTCACGCGGCACCCCCGTCCATCCACACAAACAAAGTTCGAACCCCCGCAAGCGTTAACGCTTAACGTGACTTCTTCATTCTCATAACGTTGCCACGTCCAAACCACAACGTTCTCTCAACCTCTACTACTTTTGATTCAACGGGCGTTACTGTTGTATAATATACACGATACCATCAAGAAAAGCTTCTTCGCTCAAGGTAGAATCGATCTACAGATTGGGTAAGTATTCGTCAAGTTCTATCAAAACGTTTTAACTGATAACGTTATAGCATCAACGCAAAGAACACCCGATCAAAGAACTCAACACTCGCCTTTATCAATCTGATTTGGGTAAGTTCTTTGAAAGGTGCAATCTTGCCAACTCTCCTGATCGTTTCTTGAATCTTATTTCAACGCTCCAGCACCTCACCGATCTTCGTGAGGGCAATCGCCAAGAATCAAACTCGCAAAAGTCAATGCTAGGCTGCATCCTTCAGCTCTTCCACTCAACAGTACTTTGCATCTAGAGAATCTAGACAAAGAACCATTCTACGGCCTCAAAACCACACGCTCGTTCCTTCAATTTATGGTAATTCTGTCTTTATTGCTGTACTACCTGTAGCAAGCAATTGCACTGATCCTGTTCTATGCTTTCACACGCATAACGATCTGTCAATATGGATCCTGACAGCACCATTGCTGAGATTGCTCCTCGCAAGAACGATCTACAGCCCTCGGTGCAAACCGCCAACATGGCTGAAGCATCCCAAACTGTGGCACCAAAAGCCACCCACGGAACTTTTCAGCTTTCCAAAAATGATTCCACCATGAGCTTGGCGAAAATAACTGCTTCGCTCTCCAACAGCGATTCTTCTGCCAACTTGGCCAAGGTCGCCACTCGGCCTTCTCAAAATTCACTTGCAGGATCTCGCAAGTTTACTCCAATCCAACCAGTCTTTAATGACTTTGCTACGGCTTACTCGTCGATTACGTCAAAGAACTCCAGAGTAAAACTTACTGAGCAAAATGACACCGAATTCCCATTACCCAAGACGGAGCCTACCCTGGAGCATTTTGAAGTTAAACCCGCGAGACTCGATACGGCATTTCCTCACAAACTGCCAGATGTCCCTGCGCCCGCTGCCTTGAAAGGTGTTCGAAACCTGTCTCTCGAGTTCGGTACTTTAGGTGGAGCGAGTGAATCTGACAAAGGCGTCTTTGGCGCTCGAAACTACGGAAAGGTCTTCTCATCTCGTCTCTCTGTGGTTAAAGATTCTCCACACTTGGATATTGAACCATCCGAGGGCCCATCCAGCCTTCTCGTGCATCCACCCAGCACCCCCAAGACACTGGTCAGTGTCTTTGCCAAGAGACCTTCGAGCAGCGTCTACAGCGTCAGCAGCCCAACCCCGGCGCCAAAATATCTTTCTCAAGATCCGGAGAGCGGTGTTTTACCCCCAGCGCATGCATCTGGGAATGATGTGGACTTCATTTCGTCGTCACCTATGATTGACCAAACAAAGTTTCAGCCAGGTCTGTTCCATTCAACTTCAGAGACCGTCATTCACAATCACAACTACGGTAACATTCACAGCCTGGACGGTGGCGACTTTGGCGACGATGCTGGATCTTATTACGGCTACAATGAGGACATTGGCTTCGAAGGAAGCAACAATGGTGAAGACTTGATTCTTTTCCCGGACCAAGGTCTTGCCTTTGAAGACCAGGATCAAATCTCTGTGTCTAATCCATCCATGATCTCGGTATCGAATTCATCCCCTCACTCTGAATCAGGCACCGTGCTTCACCACGTGGAGTACACAGGAGTTGACGACGATGACGTCTCTGTTATGAGCTTCTTCGAGGAAGAAAGCAGTATTGAGTCCATTACGCTGCCGGACAATATTCCAACGGCTACTAAAGCGACACATGGATGTCCCATGGTTTGCCCTTCGCAAGAATCAATTAAGCCCGCTCCATTCACGCCTTTTCGTCGCGGAACAAACACCAGTGCCCCCCCAGCCACGGGAAACCCGTCGAACATCGGCCTCCCTCGTGCGCCTGCGCCACCTGGTCGGGTTTATCTGGCTGATTCTTCCCCGAGAGTACTTGGCCCGTCGTCGTCGCCATATGAAGACACACACAAACTTCTTGGCCTCTCGCCGAATACCCCGACCAAGAAAAATGCTGGACAGCTGGCAAACACTCCATCGCCACTTCAGAAATCACTTGATGGCTATGATGAGAAATTAATGAGCCCTGCTCGCCACGAGAGAAATATCAGCATTGAACTTCATGGCATGGCCAGCGACGGTGGCAACAGCGACAATGCACCCTCTCCCAAGAAGGGCGAAGTCGGAGTTCAAATTACTCCCTCCAGCTTCAGATCGGTCCTGATGAAAAACCTTCGATCTGATCAGAAACGCCTTTCGAAGATTTTCTCCGATAGGTTCTATGCTAGCCACTACTCTCCCTCGAAGCGACCATGGCACAGGAGGAACAATGCTATTAAAATTCCCATACGTCCAATTGCGGGCAAAGATGGATCTCCGAGACGTTCAAAGCATCGAACCTCTGGATCCAGCAACGTCACTGGCAAAGAAGATGACCCCAATGACTGGGAGACTATCACAGATAGTATCATGCTGTTTAGCAAGGACGAAGATAAAGAAAACATTCGCCCATTCGTCGATGCTGCGTTCAACGAAGCAGGCAGTAGCATTGCCAATTTTTCGGATCATCTTGGGGAAAGCAGCAGTGGCCCAATCTTGGCTGCCATTACACTTGCACAATCGGAGCAAGTCTTGCGCTATCGTGATCGTCTCAATGGCGAATTTGGTATGCGTCCAGAAAATGTCATGGGGACATCATCATCCGCAATGCTCCCCAGACGTAGACTACATGGAACCGATGGATTTCCTTTGAATGGATTCCGTACGCCAAAGAAAGGATTTGGAGATGTTACAAGCTCTCTTGTGCCCGAGGATACGCTATCGTCGCCATTGAACAATTACTCCCGTTCAAGGCAGAATGGCCCAACCGCGAAGTCACAGCTTATGTCGAAGTTCAATGATCGCTTCCAGCAAGATCAATCAATCTCTACTACGATGGACATGACTCTTTCTGGCCACGGCGTCTTTGCTGGCCCATCAATCCCAAAGCCTTGGGTCAAAGGCGCCGACCATTTGGAGGTGGACTTGGGAGGAAGCCCAAGCAGCCAAAGACTGGGCACCCCAGATTCATACATGCTCATGATTATGCAGGCAAACGGAGGTAAAATGCCACAATACATGGGAGACAATGACAGCGAAACTCGCACTCTTGGAAGCAGCGTCGCGGATACCAGCACCGCGTCCGATGACTCTTTTGCGGACCTGGATGGCGAAGTCATGAACGCGAACCATCCATACGGCGGCCTGTACGCTTTCAATCAGGACCCCAATGCGAAGGAGCGAACTAGTATCACTCCGGGCAACTCTCGTGCTCGTACTCCTCTCGTCAAAGGACCCCCCGGTGCCTTCTATAGAAAGCTTCGCTCGAAGGCAAACTCTCTTCGTGACAAGAAAACCGATGGGACTCCTACCAAGATGCTATCTTCCCCAACCAAGTCACTGGGACGAACCATGCCTGGTAAAACCGGCGTTACCATTTCGCCAAGTCGCAAGTTGCGCACTCTTTCTCTGGTCGCTGAATCTCTGGGACCTATCAACCAGCTCATTCCACAGCCTACGGGCACGGAAAACTATATCTACAAGTCTCCCCTTGCACCAGTCCAGTCCGCCGAGTGGATGAATCTGTATTCGACTGCTGAGCTGGACCGCATGAGTTCACCCCCGAGTTCGGCTCATTCGTCTCCTCGCGTTGAGGAACCACTCTTGGGCTCTCGTACCTGGACCGTCCACGAGGGACCCCCACGTCTGGGTGCCTGGATCCATGATAACTCATCCACGGCCACCAACACGGCTGCTCGCAAGACCAAGATCTCAAACGTTGCGGTCGCTGTATGCATGCTCATGCCCCCAACTCTTCTCCTTCTGAGATTTGGTTGGCTCGATCAGTTCATGATCTGGTACACCAAGGGCGATATCTCCCACTTTGGCAAGACCCAGAAGAAGGTCGCAGGCTACTTGTTCGCTTTCTATGTCTGCAGTGCCACTGTTGCCGTGATCGTCACCGTGATCATCCAGTATGCAGCTGCTGCTTGATTCGCCACTGCCCACTGACGCATACTTTGTGTCAAATCTGTACGTGTATATACTCAAAGAGGCGACAATTGTTGAAGTACAACTTTCGGAAAGACAATGGGAAGCGCAAGGAATACAACACGCCCTGAGACTTTTGTGTATCCGCCGACTTCTCGTTCGATTTCCCATTATAGGTCTATGTCGTCCACAATTTGCTGACTGGCTATCGACGGTATTTGAACATATTCACGGAGACCCAAGTACGACTAAAGGGAATCACTAAATCGTGTAATAGTCAGATCCAATAAAACTATAAAATCCATGTGCAGTCTTAAGTGAAAATTTCGAACTAATCCTGTGAGACCTCTGCTTCGATAAAACCAGAGTAATGCTTCTGTTATTTAATATCCCACCGTAACTGTAATTTCAAACTGTATATACAATTTATAATCACGATCGCGAGGTCCTGTCTGATCAGAGGAGACCGAAGAAAGTGACAGCATAAGTACTTGACTTGCATGATTAGTCATCTGGCTGAAAGAAGTGCATTCGTTATATCTAGGCTTCCACAAAAGTCCCAATATGAAATTTACAGAAACGTGACAAGAACTTTATAATATATAATCAAGCAGCTTGGTCACTGAATGTGCCTTTCTATTAAATGTTTTCCGCCCTAGAAATGGCCTCTGCAATCGCCAAATTCCTCTCTCCTATACTTGGTCCTCGCCAGCATAGAAAGATAGCTATCATAGGTCTTGATGATGCTGGCGGGATAGATCTGCTCAAACGTCTCTGTGGCACACGAATTGAAGAGAAGAGAGGTGGCAGAGGGCTTCTAGTCCACACCGGCACGAAGAGCACTTTGAAATGCGATTTTGATTTCGTCGTCGTGGAAGTAGGAGGTAGTGCGCCAGCTAGATACCTTCTGTGGATGTCAGCGCAATTCCACGATGCCGATGGGTTCATCTGGGTGCTTGACAGCGCCGATACGGATCGCTTCGAGGAATCGCGGGTAGAGATGGGGTATGCTAGGATGGGGAGGAGATTAAATCGCGGAGGAACATACCAAGATGGTGACCAACCTAGTGTCGACCCCGAAAAGCCATGGTTGGTCTTGGTGGATTTCAAACAAAACCCTCTGGTCCAACATCCCCGTCCTTTATTAACTATTATTTTGCTCTAAAGAAAATAATATTTTGAATTTAACTGACTCTGTGAGTAGTCCATAGCTGAGGCGACAAGACAAGCCGAGCGCGTCATTACAGATGCAGGGGATAATTTGGATTCGGTACATACACCCGTCAAGTATAAAGCATTAATGTAGAGTTACTAACATTGATATCAGACTTTCCGTGCTGTCTCTATAACGAACTCAGAGGGTCTATCGGAAGCTATGGGATGGCTTTACAAGAAGGTGAAATAAGGAGACACTCCTTCTAGAAGAGATAGGAGATATATGAAGAGGTCTAGAATAGATGTAGGTAGAGGGCATGTAAAGCATCAAACTTGCCCTGCCAAATACAGCATCTTCAACATCGGGAATTGGCTTCATTGTATAACTTTGCTGTAGTTACAACCTTGGTTGTTATTACAGTTCTACAAGTTCGTTGTTATCCCCGTCTCGGGAGTATGTACCCACAATTTTAGCGCCACAACATCCCGACAATCACGTGACACGCCAAGAGCTTTTGCGCTTCGGCGGCTAGAGAGCAAGACTTCGGAGATGGAACCGTCACACCTCCAACCTCAACAACCACGACTCCCCCAGCCACCACGAGCAGGAAGAGCCATGTTTACCTCTTCCGTGCGGCGGGCAGCTTTCGCTGCTCAGCCATCTCCCATCGCTGCCTCCCTCGCCACCTCGTTTCCACGAGCCGTGTCGACGCAGAGCCTCTCATGCCGGCCCTTACAACGCCGCTACTCCTCCTCCAAGCCGTCGAGCCCGGCCGACGGCTCAAAGGGCGTGGCAGAGGGCTCTGTCCCCGCTACCCCAGCACAGACTCGCTCGGAGGGCGCGAAGAAGAAGACTCAACGCACCCGCAAGGCTAAGGGCGCCGCGGCTCACACCGTGAAGGGGCGCGACGAGGCCTTCGACAACTTGCCCAGTGTGCCCAGCACTCACCACCTCCAAGTCAAAGGTTCGCCACCCCCCATTCCCATTCCCACCCCCCATCTCGAAACCCAAAGCTAACACCCAACTCCCCAGACATCGCAGCCTCAACCTTCTTCTCCCTGCACCGCCCCATCTCCGTCACCTCCCCCTTCCCCAAACCCATCACCACCAGCGCTTTCGCCTCCATCTTCGCCACCCACCCCCCCCACCGTGTCGCCGACGTCCTATCCACTCTCTCGAGCACCGTCCGCGCTCTCGACGGCAACCCCACCCACGACAGCTTCGGTGCCGACGAGACTCTCCGCGCCGCCCTCGCCGCCGAGCCAAACGACATCACACACCTCGACGCTCAGGACGCAATCCCCTTCCCGCAGCACATCCTGACGGGACGCTACCAACCCTTCAACGCACCCCCGGCGCCGGTCCCCATGCCCGTCGACGCTGCGCCGGTGGCGGCTGAGACCGCCCAGGCGAAACGCACGTACACTGCTACCCTGACGATTGAGGAGAGCACATCCCCACTCGGCGAGGTGACGTACGTAGCGACCAGCGGTCCGCTACATGATGTGGCTGAGCCGACGGTGCCAACTGCGTTCCGGGAGCGCATGCGTGAGCGCAGACTGAGGTATGTGGAGGAGCGGGCGGGGGGTGAGATGTGGGCGATTAGTGTGAAGAGGCAGAGGAAGTTGAAGATGAAGAAGCATAAGTATAAGAAGCTGATGCGGCGGACGAGGAATTTGAGGAGGAGATTGGATCGTAATTAGATGGGGATGGGCAGAGGTGTTTCTTTTGTGCATTCGTTTGCATTGCATGGAGGGATTGGGAGATTATAGTTTTTTTTTTGGTTGGGGACGGTGGTAGTACATAGATGGGGGCGAGGCGCCTGAATTTTCTACTCTAGACTGGTACTTGATGGCATGGGCATGTAGAGGCATCAATCATATACTAGTGACATATTCGCAGCCACGTTGTGTCTGATGTGCAGGTCTGTTCAAGCTATAAATTACGTATGAACCTTCCCAACGACAGACAATATAAGCCATCTATTTATGTCTCATGGAGCATTTAGTCATTTCAAACTAGCCACAAAGCTACATAGCTCTTAAAAGCCCTGGCCTGGCCAACCCAGGCCGTCTTCCTCGTCATGAAAAGTCTCTCCCGCCATCCTTCACAATACCCTTCACAACACCCTTCACACTCATCCCGATAGTCCGACCATCCTATACCAACCCCCCTCATCCGAGTAGCTGCTCCACAGCCCCCTGCACACTCCCCCCACTCCTCCTCAACGCCCTCACATTCGCCTCAAAATCAAAGAACCCCATATCATTCAGCGCCCTCAGCTGATCCGCATACACCTCCTCCGGCGGCCTCGTATCCGCCGGCGGAGGTGGCGACGTCGCCCCTCCAGCACCCGCACCCCCAAACCCAGCAAACGGATTCCCACCCCCCTCACCC
>JPKE01002799.1:0-11232 GCA_000750995.1 Pseudogymnoascus sp. VKM F-4520 (FW-2644) | reverse complement strand
GAGAAGGGGCTGCGGCGCTGGCGGGGAAGTTGGGGGGGGTGACGGTGCTGAGGAAGGGGGCGAGGGATTGGATTAGTGATGGGGAGAGGACTATTGTGGGGGACTTGCCGGGGGGGTTGAAGAGGAGTGGTGGGCAGGGGGATACGTTGACGGGGAGTATTGCGACGTTTTTGGGGTGGCGGAAGGCGTATTTGGATAAGCTGTGGGAGCATGATGGGGACCTGGATAAGTGGGAGTTGTTGGCGCTGGCGGCGTTTGGGGGGAGCTGTATTACGAGGGTGAGTTGTTCTTTTACTTGTTTTGAAGCATTGCGGAGGAGGTTGCCCTGGCAGTGCCATGCCTTTTCGCTGCTATTGACCATAAACAAGAAGGGGCATCAACTAACATTCTTTATCAGGAGAGCTCCCGCCTTGCCTTCGCTAAACGCGGACGCAGCATGCAGGCTAGCGACTTGACAGACGAAGTGGAAGTGGCCTTCCGGAACCTCTTCGAAGACAACACGGGGAGCGACGCCAAGTTGTAATCGTACGGGATTGAGGAGCCGCTCCCCGGTCCTGGCCCCGGCTCCATTGACGCGAGGGAAGGAAATTGGTGGCTACATAACATACAGTAATAATAAGTCCCCAAATGAAAAATGACGTTACGATCGACAAGGAAACGCGTCGGTGCGGGTAAAGAAATGAGGAAGTTCACAAAAGTTGACGTCTAGAAGCGGGATTGCACAACTTTAAACCACCCAACGATGAAAATGGCGGAAAACGGGGGAGGGGGCGGGAGGATGATCTCGTAAAAATAGCCTCACTTCTCGCTGACCACTTTCCGCCCTCCCGGCTGCTTGCCCTACGCGTATCTGATCCACGGCATTATTGATTTTGCGATGGGCGCCGTCGCTACGGCGGAGATTGAGATGGTCGTCGCATCGCGCCGCCGCTGGCGGCCATTCCGCTTCGGGCACAGGCGTATTGTAGTACAAAGTACTCTAGCGGACCTGCAGTGATCAGCTCACTGTTCCACTGCTTTTGGACTGGCAAGTACAAAGTAGCCGCCTAGGCCGCCTTCGGTCAAAGACGGTTCCACGGTCCGTCAATGTTGCCGTGTTGTCGGGCGGATGGGATCGCTCTGTTAGCTCGTTGCGGTGAACCCTGAATTATTGACGAGCGGAGATTTACGCTGTTGACCCCTTCACTCCTTCACTTGGAGCCTTCTACTGAAGAACATAGCGCATGCACGACCACGGTCATGCAGCAGTTACGGTGAGGGATGACACGTGACCATGTGTACTTTTACCGTGATGCGAGCGTGGCTGGGGAAGGAATGGGACAGGGAAGGCACGGATGGGGGAATGATCTGCGTTTTGGGCGTCGCTGATCCATGCTTATGGGACTGGGGGGACCTTGGCGGGCAAGCCGCTGATGTCATGGGCAGGGATGCGGTGAGTGAGACTTTGGCGACGAAGAAAGACTGTTTCTTGAGTGGTTCTTCAGTTGTTTTTGTCGCACGGTGAAGGAACGGGGCTGATGTACGACATAGATTACGGAATGGGCCCAGCCGCAAGATTGTCCTAAAGGCTACTCTTACTGCTACTGTGCCGTACCGGTGTCCGCCATGATGTCTCAGTCGCCCTTGGCCGGGTTCGGGGGAATATGCGGTAGAGGATAAGTGGAGGATAAGTGGCCTTTTCTTCCACTTACTCCCACTATTTTCTTGGTCGGGATGGGGGGTGTCACAGTGTCAGCTGGTCGCTGGACGCGGGTCTGGCGTGGTTCTAGGGCGATTTGCGGTGTATGCTGGTCCTGTAGTCTGGCATGTTCGTGGGTATGCTTGTGCTCGGTGACGTTGTCGTGGGGTGTGATTGGCGTGTTGTTGGCTTTGCTGTCGAATACGGCGTATGAAAAGTAAGGCGAGCGAGGGAAGAGCAAGGCAGGTCGTTGCCCGCGTGGAGGGCCGAAAGCCAGTGGTTCGGTGTAATCTTACGTTGGTTGTGTGCAGGATCGATAATGACCGTACAGTGCAATATGCTGGAGAAACACGTGCATCGTCGCGACGGGCTTGTCGATATTAACGTCCAGCAGCAATGGAACAGTAACAGAGCACCAAGCCTTCCGGTCTTGAACACAGATAACCATGGTATGGCAGGGCGGAGACAGTTATCCGGCCTTGTATGTGCATTGTACCTGCACCTTTCGTGATGTCCAGAACCCAGGAAGAGCCACTCGAGCCAGTCTGTCGGGCGGATAACTGTGGACTTTGTCGATAGAGAGGGGACGACTGTGAGGACCCGGTCGATGGCGGGGGGAGGATTGCCATGCTAGACTCGGAGAGTAGCGCAGGGTTCAGTGATGCATTTGAGGGAAATACTCCGGGGTTAGTGGTGGGTGAAAGTTGCTCGCCTTTAGTTTTTGTAGTTTTCCGTCTTGTGAGAGTTTGAATTTTTGATATACATATCAAGTTCGTCTGTCGGGTAAAACGGTGAAGGGATCAAGGTAATATCTGGAACAATTATGCATTTCATATAGATATTCGTTCGTGGGGGTTACAGTATTGTACTGTACAATTTTGAAGAAGAAAAGAAGTCCTTGGTGTTCGTTGCTTAAGGACATAATTAGCATATTTACCATCGTAGAACGTGCAGAGAACCAACGGCAACCCTCTGAGAGACCTAGTATCCCTTACTTCGCTGTCTTCGCTGTCTTCGCCATACTATGGTATGTATTGCTTGAGAGGATCCTTATCATGAGTGCCTCTGTCCCACGGTAATATTCGACTCATGGCACGGTCGGCGGTATTGGGTCGATACCCCTAGATGACTACCCTACTCGTAGCGTGGATCGGCGACCCGGCTCAAGGCTTCTGACCAAGTCGTCAACCAATGCTTTTCCCACAAGATAGAAATGTAAAACACTGCAGCGCCTTCATAACTACGATTTTAAGAGTATACTGTGTTTTGGATTATTAGAGGCTCATTTCTGCGTTATGAGGCTTGTGTCTTGGATGCTGCAACTTTCCTTTTGCCCCTTATTCAGGTCCCGCTGTTCGCCTCAGATTCTGTTCCGGGTGGCACCCTGACGACGTCATAAGCCCACAGCCACCCCGGCACCTTCAAACCAAGGCCACCAACACCGCAGATTTCCTGACCTCCAACGAATTGCGATCTTTGCGACACAGACAACATCAATACTACCTCAACGACGACCCCCATCGTGATTTGGCGCGTGTCCTCTTCCTCGTCTTAAGCCGTTGAAGTGTGGTGGACTGGGGAAGCGGCATGCCCAAAACGCCACAATCGCCCTCTGGGACACCAAGCGTACGGCACACCCATTCCCGACGACCAAGTAATTCGCGGCGATCGAGTAGCGACAAGAAGGAATCGCATGCCTCCTCCTCGAGCAAGCGTAGCCCGAGGGATGCTCCAATATTGAGGCTGCCAGAGATATCATCGGGCCCTTCCTCTGGCATGGCGACGACAAGTAAGGGCAACGAGGTTTCCGCAACCGACGACGCGCAGGCGGGACACCGTTCCAGTGATACCGTACCAGAGGAAGGCGGCGCAACCAAAAAATCGTCACCGGCAGAGCGAAATGGCAAAGAACGGCCACCTCTACAGGGGAAAGGAGGCAAAAACTCTAGCGAAGAGCTCGAGCGACTCCGAGAAGCGATGGATTTTCAGCTGAGGCTAACACAGAAGCGGGAGAAATTGGTGAAACCGGAGCTTGAGCGTGGAGAGAAAAGTGGTGAAGGTGTGTCAAAGACAGGCGGCAAAACTCGTGTATCCCCCATCCATGAGGAAACGACAGCCTCGCCGTCGCTTGAGGCTGCGTTTGCGAGTCCTATGGATGGACTAAACACGGCGACAAGTTCGACGGAGTCGGTGAAAACCGTTCGAGGAGAGACCCCAGGGCCCTTTGCCACACGGACGCCGTCGTATCCCTTCCCTGCCATGAAGACGCCAGGCTTTTTGGGTGGACATAAGCCATTTACTTCACTTTCGCCGACTGTTGTGCCCGGGAGGGATCTCGGTGGTGCTTATATGGACACGCGAGAACAAATATTATCGGGATCAGCAACGCCTTCTTCGATCACCAATTTCCAACCCCCAGAAGAGAATTACCAAAAGGAGGACCTCAACTTTCCAAATCCGAATTTGTATGATCTCAGCCTACTTCTTTCTGCAGAGCCCGGATTGGACCCGTGGTGGAATTCTGTGGTGGAGATAATGCGAGACCTTTATAAAGCCGACCGCGTGACATTATCGATCCCAGCAGATTCTACCGATGTAGAAAATGTTCCATGGGGTCAAAAAGCAACATACAATGCGGCCGAAGAAGATGCATTCAGTTTATCGTATTTGCCGCGAGGAAGCAGTCTGGGTCCCAGCACTGGCGGGACTTATAATACTTCTAATTCAGATTCCGTCAATGCCGATGAGCCTGGGTCTTTTTACATGCCTCCAGCAAGCGCCACACATCCCGGCCTGCCTTCCAGGCATTCGTTTACAACAATCGACGACACCAAAGGCCAACCCCAATCTCGCACAGACACCTCAAAAACAGAAGCTAGGCCTGACCCACGGCTGTCACGAAGCAAGAGCTACCTGGGAGGGCCATCAAGCCAACATCCTCGCGCTGGAACCGGTCAGGGCGCGCAAACCCTTCGCGATGTGCAATTAGATCTACAAGAGCTCGAGGGCCAGCAAGCCGAAGAAGAATCAAGAAGACCGCCGTCATCCTGGGAGAGCCACGACACAAGTGCGCGAGAGACAAAGGGGAGGGTGTTCCCAGTTCTCCAGGCACTGGACTTTGAAGCAGACTCGCTGATTGACAGCGCTGGGGTGACTAGGGTTTTGGAGCGAGGCAAGGTAATTGCCTTGACAAGAGACTTCCCGTACATCGACACCAACGAAGCCGACTTCAGCGCAAGCAAGGCTTCGCTGAAAAACTCCAAGTTGCACGAGTCAATGGGTGATATAGGTTCGAAGGGAAGGCCATCACCCCTATCAAGGTCCCAATCCGCCATGAATACTCACAAGACTCCTTGGCACTCAAGCCGTGCTACCAAGGGCCAGGCAGGCGGAGGCGCGAAGATGTCCGGTTTGGGGCTATATACACAAGATTTGGGAATTGACAATTCAAACATCAGATACGAAGAACACGAACAAGCGCCTCCGTCGCCATGGTCGCAATCGCCAGCGCCATCCCCTGCTGTGCGAGCAGATCCGAATGAAAATCCATTTTTCGCGGATGCCAAAATTGATGAAGAGTCGTTTAACCCCACACAAATACCGCAGGATTATTCCAGCACACAACAGCTGGAGTCTATTGGCATCGATCGGTCATGTAGTGTCTTACATATACCTCTATACCACGTCTTACTCTCCAAGTCCGTTCAGACTTTCCGTCTTGATTCCACCATCATGGATTCAAGGTATGGAGGACGAAAGCCATCCAAACCGGATGAGACCGAGACAACGCCTAAAGCACAACCTGCAATAAGAGAAAAGAAGTTGCCCATCGCAATTTTATCCATCCTCAGCCCTATTATTCCATACCCGTCAAATTTCCGCCGCTCATTAGCGCACCTAGCGCCTCATTTGGCAACATCCTTTTCTCTCTGCAGGCACTACACCAATTTGGAGAACGAGATCGCGGGATTATCTCGGAGGCGGCCACACAACTCTGGATTTGGCGCGGTTGCGCAAAACGTAAATCGAACTGCCAATGAACGAGGGTCGGGCAGATACTCGCCAACAGAGGATGAAGCCTTCCAACAATCGGGAGCTGGCAGCCTTACAAGCCCAAGCGACTATTCTGGCCAGTCAAGAAGCGTGCAAGACTCCCCAACAGGCACACCCCTCTGGGATCCGGGAAGTGTGGGGCTCTTCATGGACAGGAAACCATCTGCCAATAGCCCGAACTTCTTTGGAGGTGGAGGCGATGGGTACTTTGGTGCAAAGACCGGTGCAAAGACAAGGCCGAGCGTAGGTCGCCTTGACACTGGATCAGCGGCGAGTGTTACAGGCGCAAGGAGGTCCTCGAAAGACTACTCGCCTCCGGATGCGAGACAGGCATTGAAGGCACTCCGCGATGAGAAGGAAGCCGCTGAGCAGGCGGCCAGTGATCAGAGGGAAGGTTTTTCTGCGCCAAAATCAAGACAAGAATCAGATGCATCTTCTACAGAGCCCCAGATGATAGGAGCAGCAAGGCACGTTCGAATCGAAGGCGCGGCTAGGGATCAAAGCGCGGACGCTGAAGTTCGGGATTCTGGTAAAAATAGGTCTGGCGGCAGCGAATCTACCATGTCGCCACGCCGCATAGCCCTACGGACAGCGACGAGTTCACAAAATATAAATCGAACTGAGAGACCACATACCCAGCTACATTCGTACGGCGCAGATTTTGCATCGACATTTCAGTCACTACAGCCGACAACGACAACGCCAAACAAAGCAGCATGGGCTTTGGGCACAAGCCCACCATCACGGTCTGGGTCCATGTATGGGCCAGTGGATATGCCTCCACCGTCAGATCGGCTGAAGACGCTAATGCTCGATACGCTCCCGGCACATTTGTTTGTTGCGCTTCCACAGACTGGCGAAATCGTGTGGGTGAATAATCGATACCTCACATTCCGTGGACAGACAGTCACAGAACTGCACCAAGATCCATGGAGCAGTATTCATCCGGATGAGCGTGAAGACTACCTCAAGGCATGGACTCACGCAATTCGTTCCGGCGAACAATTTTCCATGCAAGTACGCATCAGAAGGTTCGATGGCAATTATAGGTGGTTCTATACTCGTGCAGTCGGCGGCCGGGATACTCGAGGGGTAATTGTGCAGTGGTACGGTTCATACATGGACATACATGACCAGCACATTGCTGAAGTCAAAGCCGCGCGGCAAGAGGAGATTGAAGCCTCGGAAGCCAAGCACCGTCTTCTCGCCAATCTTATACCCCAAATTATCTTTGCTGCGACAGAGGACGAGGGTATCACATTCGCCAACGAGCAATGGCTATCTTACACGGGCCAGGAGTTCGACGACGTCCTTGGTCTTGGCTTCATGGACTTTGTCCATCCCGACGACCTAGCAAGATGTCGCATTCCAACCGATACGCGCCCAACTCCGGCGTCCAGGAGTAAATCCCGCCGGGCATTCGATGCAGCTATGCCTCCTTCGCCCGAGAAGGTGTCAAGGACAACTAGTGACTCTAATGTGTCGACTACCACGGAAAACACAGTTAAGGGGATGCACCAAGCTTTGTCGCGGACGAATAGCTCAAGCAGCGAGTCCGTGTATGAGCTACCTAGCGCTGATTTGTCAGAGCTTGCCAGGAATGGAGTCATCAAAGTCACGACTGATAGCAATGGGAGGTTATCTTACACAACTGAGATCCGTCTCAGGGCAAAGTCGGGAGAGTACCGTTGGCATCTTGTCCGATGTGTTGAGGTCGACAATATCAACTTTGGGAGCGGCGCTGGCTCATGGTTCGGTGCGTGCACTGACATCAATGACCACAAGCTTCTCGAGACGAAACTGAAAGAGGCTATGGAATCGAAGGGCAAATTCCTGAGCAACATGTCTCACGAAATCCGTACGCCACTGATAGGAATTTCTGGAATGGTCAGCTTTCTTCAAGACACGGTTCTCAACGAGGAGCAACTCGATTACACAAATACCATTCAGACAAGTGCAAACAGTCTGCTAATGATTATCAACGATATTCTGGATTTGTCAAAGGTTGATGCAGGGATGATGAAGCTCTCGTATGAGTGGTTCCATACCTCGTCACTCATTGAAGACGTCAACGAACTTGTCTCGACAATGGCGATTTCCAAGCACCTCGAGCTCAATTACGTAGTCGATAGCGACGTTCCTCCCATGGTGAAGGGCGACAGAGTCCGTATTAGGCAGGTCCTACTGAATGTTATTGGCAACGCGATCAAGTTTACTACGGAAGGCGAGGTCTTCAGCACCTGCCGTGTCTATCACGATAATGACGCCTTCCTTAATGAAAACGAGATTATGCTAGAATATTCCATTTTGGATACCGGACGGGGCTTCACAAAGGAGGAGGCCGATCTTATCTTCAAGCCATTCAGTCAAATTGACGGGTCCAGCACCCGTCAACATGGTGGCAGCGGTTTGGGTCTTGTTATATCAAGGCAGCTCGTTGAGCTCCATGGCGGCCATATGGATGGTACTGCTGTCCCTGGCAAAGGCTCGACTTTTATCTTTACCGCTAAATTTGGTCTGCCGACTGAAGACGACCATCCAGAGCCGCCAACGACACCATTGATGAAGACGCAGACTGAAAGCCAAGCTCCGGGCGCTCCTGGAGTATCAAACAATACGGGACCTGGTCCTTCAATTTTAAGTTCTGAACTGACACAGTCGCCCCCGTCCATTCCTCCGAGTACCGAAAATACCGGTAGTTCTCCGCAACAGATCTCATGGAACAGCTCTAACCCGTCGAGTCCTTCATTACGTACTCTAGCGACGCACTCGTCAGGGTCATCTGGAAGCCCCAACCTCACCCAATTCCACCACTCTGCTCGAACTGACTCGCACGACTCGACATCGATGAAACTATCGCCTCCAGAGAGTCGACAGGCCTCGACCGATCACAGCGTTATGATTTCACCGCAATCTAGCGCATCATCTCTCCCTCTTCCCGAACACACAAAACTCTTCCGCCCACCATTATACTCCATCCTTGTCGTGTGTCCGCAAACACATAGTCGCGAGGCGACAAAGAAACACATCGAGATGACCCTTCCGAAAAATATACCCTATCAGATTACACCCGTGGCGAGTCACGAAGATGCACAGAAGCTTCTCTCCGGCGACGACCCTATTATATTTACACATATTGTATTAAACCTACGGTTACCCGAGAACATAATTATCATGATGGATCAGATCTTCCAGTCGCCATCTATGTCCGAAACTTCCATCGTTATCCTCTCCGACCCCGTCCAGCGTCAATCGGTTATGAAGAATGCGACATACCACGACTACGACCAGCTGGCAAAGAACGGTCGACTCAACTTCATCTACAAACCGGTGAAGCCGTCGAGATTCGCAGTCATCTTCGATCCGGACAAGGAGAGGGATCTGAGTACGGATCGCAACCGCTCGAGCGCTCAGCACGTTGTCGCATCCCAGAAACAAAACTACCTGGACGTGGAGAAGCGACTCGGGAACAAAGGTCTCAAGGTCCTACTAGTGGAAGATAACCTGGTCAATCAGAAGGTCCTGTTGAAATTCCTCAGCAAGGTCGGGATCCATGTAGAAAAGGCATTGGACGGTGTCGAGTGCACAGAGACTGTCTTCGCAAAGCCACACGACTTTTATTCACTTATTCTTGTACGTCCCCTCCCTCCCAACCTCGCGTCGTACCCCCTTGCCTCCGGAACACAAGCTAATTCTTTCGCAGTGCGATCTTCACATGCCGCGAAAGGACGGGTACCAGACCTGTCGCGAGATTCGGCGTTGGGAGCGGGAGGAGGGATACCCGCGCATGCCGATCATCGCGCTGTCGGCGAACGTGATGGTGGACGTGCTGGACAAGTGCGTGTCGGCCGGGTTCAACAGTTATGTGACGAAGCCCGTTGATTTTAAGAGTTTGAGCAAGGCGATGATTGATTTGTTGGATCCTGTTATTGCGTGATGGAGCGGTCGGGTGCTGGGGGAGTGGCGGCTGGAAGCCGTTGGCCTGGGGGGGATTGGGGGTGTTTCGAAAGTTTGTATTACGGTCTGGGTGATCATGGAGGTGTACTATTAGAACAGGTATTATGTTAATTTTAAATGATCTTGAAGAGTTATATTTGAAGTAATCGTTTTGAGGTTCTGACTTGTGAAAATTGACTTGGGGTCTTTGAGAGTGTTGGTCGGATCGGATGGTGTTTGGACAGTTTGTAAACGGTGTAAGTGATCATGAAGCTGTACAGTTAGAACAGGTATTTTATTCATTTTAAATGGTCCTGAAGGGTTATATTCTAAGGTAATATTTTGAGGTTCTGGCTTTTGAAGGCTCTATCAAAGTTTCTGAAACTGCTGGTCGAACGGGAGGGTGTTCCGGAAGTTTGTAAACGGCGCAAGTGATCACGAAGCTGTACAATTGGAACAGGTACTATGTTAATTTTCAATCGACTTGAAGAATTATATTTAATTATAATGTTTGAGGTTCTGACTTTTGAAAACTACGTTGGAGTTTTTGAAAGTGTTGATTGAATTTTTGTTGCCATGGGAATATTCTCATAATATTTAATCAACTTCACCAGAAAATAATACATCAGAAACGAAAAACGGCATACATCGCTCAACGAACTGTAGTTTACTTTATAATTAAGGGAATACAATTTAAAATAATTAATTTATACATTCCGAGATTTAATTTTTAATTATAAGCTTCTACTATTTAATTAATTGTGTTCGGTGGTTGTTCACGTGCGAAATGATAATAGTATCCAAGGCGGCAGGGTTGCTCGCCGAGAGGCGGCAATCTAGCGTAGTGATCTGGATGTTGATCTGATGCGTTGCGCTATTCCGGATTCGGTGCGTGATCTACGAGTTGTTGGTGATTTGGATTGACAATAGCCAATCCGGCGTTGCGAAATAGTATTGTTGCGCTTGACAATGGTAGGATAGCTTATTGTTGATGGTGGCTGTTGCCAGATCAGACTGCCCAAATCACCCAAATCACCCAGCCGCGCTAAGGGGGCTATAAAGTAAGGGTCCCCGCCCACCCGCGCGCGCGCTTGTTTTCCCTCCCAGATCGACTTCATCCTGAACGCAGCTTTTTCGTCCGAACCTCTGCAAGAATTCAGCACCATCAAACCTCGGTTTGATATCAAGTGTAAGTTGCTTCAACATCATTAATACTTCATCATGCTTACATATATATAGCATCTTCACTTTCGATCCAACTCGCATTCACCAACCTTCTTCTGTCATATACTCTGTAAGTCTCGACCTTTCTTTTGTCTTCTCACTTTGACATCGTCGTTCCCCTTCCATATCTGACGCGCGCTTATACTAACATCCTTGTTTAGTCGCCAGTTCTGCGTCGGTGCCGCCAAGACATTCTCCACCAATCTGCGTCCCAGCGGTTGGTCCGAGCTCACCGCGCCCGAACTTCTCTTTCTTGAATCGCTTCGTCTCGCCCGGAACACCATTCTCCGTCAACAAAACTGTCCGTCAGTCGTGACGACAGTCCTTTTTTTTTTTTTTTT
>JPKE01002797.1:0-15761 GCA_000750995.1 Pseudogymnoascus sp. VKM F-4520 (FW-2644) | reverse complement strand
GCCAATGCCGGCGTCAGTGGTGTTGACGTCGACGTCGGTGCCCTCGTGGACTCAATTCCGAGCCACGAGTTAAAGGCACTGTTTGCCTCGCCCGACGTTGACGCCACTGACGTCGATATCACCTCGATCGTCGACTCAATTTCTCGCGACGACATCGAGGCTCTAATCGGCATCCTGCGCCCATCGGCTTCCGACAGCCGCGATAACGACACCGCCGCCAATTTCGCCATTTCCGACGACGTGATGGCCATGGTCGAGTCAATCCCCGACTGCGACTTCGACGAGATGATGGGGGGCATCCTCGCGGTGTCTTCCTGATTCTCAGGTCGCCACTCCCTGGCTCGTCAGTCACGATCGTTCGGACTGGTGATGTGAGACCTGGAAGTTATTCCCAGGCTCACCGGTGTTGTTTTTCGTTGCTGGTTTCCTCGTCGCCGTTTTCTGGGTTCCGTCTGGGCGTTTCGGTCGGTCGGCATGGGTTCTTTTGGGGTGTCCGGAGGGTCAGAAAGTGATGCTCTGACCCGATGGCATCTTGACTGAATGTCCGTCGGCTGGCCGATATGGGCTCTTTCGGTTCTCGGAATTCGGTGGCAGCCGGCAGATGGGTGTGGGATTGTGCGGGCGGTTCGGTGCGGTTCGGTGCGGTGCGGTTTGGAGATTTGGTTTGTTTTCTGGCGGAGATTCTGGTTTGTTTTCTGGTTGTGGAGGATTCTGGTGGTGTCGGGTTTCGCGCTGCGGCGCTGGGGTTGTGGGATTGGGCCGGGGCATGGAGAGGTGGGATTTCGCGCTGCGGCGCTGGGTGTACATGGGATTCTTCTGGTGTTTGGGGCATGGGGGACATACATGGATGGCATTGCGGCGGCGTTGGTCTGTTGGAGCCTGTTGGAGTCTTGTTGTTTTTTTCTTGTTTTTAAAATACCATGGCGGCGCGCCCACGATGATAATTCCGGGGCTGATAGAAAATGAAAGCAATTCTTAATTCTCACGTTTGCAGTGCAGTGGCTGATCATGGAAATCAATATTGAAAAGCCTCTCCCTTTGTTCGTTGTTGGATAATAGTTTTTTATTTTGAGCATCTGGAAGCCCGAATTCACGACGTGGACTTTCAATATAGATCACGAAACTCAAAATTGAAGAGCACCCCCTCCCATTCTTCTTCGTTGTTGACAATCATTTTTTATTTTGAGCATCTGGAAGCCCCTTCAATATACGACCTCAACAGTGCAGTGACTGACTGATCACGAAAATCAAAATCGAAGAGCCTCTCCCTTTCTTCCCCGTTATTGATAATCATTATTTATTTTGAGCACCCGGAATCCTGAATTCAACAATCTACAGAATCATGCCCAAAATGCCCAATCTGACACGCCGGCATATTAAAGTTGCGCATGAGTAGCTGCGGGAATGAGATGATGTCAAGGGGTCAAAGCAACCAACATGACCAGCCATCGCGCTAGGACCTCTCGGTAACCCGAGCACTTTCCTGCCTCCCTCGACGATTCCTCTCTCTCCAAGCTTTCGCGTCCACTTGGTGTGATTTATTGTACTGCGAGGTTTTTGGAACTCGCATTCTTTGAAATGTCGTTGTTATAGCCTGCCGACAATGCCAAATGCATCATAGACTCGGACGAGGATCACCACAGTTGAAGCAGAGCCTGCAAGGTTCGCGGGAATGGGGGAGGCCCCTGCTCCTTTCCCCATAGCCCAGTCGGCGCCCGGCACGATGATGGCGGAAGGTCTACGACAGCGACAGCTTGATCGACTGGCCCTCAGAGGCTCGCCGACGAAGGCCTTACGAGTTACGACGTCATCTGAAGAGGTCAAGAATGTAACAAGCTTCCCTGCCCAGCCGTTTGCGAGATCGGATGTGACGATGGGAAAGGGAGATATGGCCGAAGAAAGCAGCAGGATAAAGCGATTCAACGAGGACGCGTTTGAGACGCCGAATTCGCCTATTCGCTCGAATGGATCATTCGGAGAGGTGAAGAGGGATGGGAGCGCGGAGAATGCCAACGCTGTGATAGGAGGAAAACAGTTTACGATCTCCAAGGTTGGCAATAATGGGAGGATATATCTAAGGTATGCAGCTGTCCGAACCATAACCTGCCCTTTCCTGGACACCCACCCCTCATTGTTTTGGTCGGCGAGGGCACGTTATCTTCTTGTTGAGATACGCGGTATCTGCTGGGTCAGGGTCCAAGCTAACCAGTATCAGACCCCGAATACGGCCTGCTCACCAGCGATATCCACAACCCCCATTTGCATTTCCAAACTCTTCTCCAAATACGGCTGGAATAGATGCAGCGCTTGCCAGAAAAGAAAGAGGGGGGTCGTACAGAGACACGATGTTGACCACTGATTCATCAATAACAACGCCCGCCGAGTCCGGATTATATGACAACAAATCGACACCAGTGAAGTCATCCACAAACCGTCATCGAAGAACACACTCCTACTCTACAGTAGATGACCAGCGATCTGCAATACAAGAATCTGAACTGGGAGCTTTCAAAGTTGTTATTGAGCGACCAACCGCCGATGGAAGAAGGCCAAAGACATCTGGGGGTCACCACCGCACCCCCACTCTCGAGGTTCCAATCCCATCATATAAACTTGGCACTCCACGTTTTAGTACCAAAGGAACGCCATTTATGCGAGGATCGTCATATGCTGGGACCGAAGTGGAGTATCGGTCTAGCTTTATTTCTCAGAGAGACGCTGATATGTTGGCACGGATTCGACGCTCTAACCTTCCGCGGAGGTCTCATTCAATAAGACAATCGGTTGTGTCCCATCCAGGCGACGTAGAATCGACCTATGAGCTTCGACTGCCTCCTACTGGACTGTTGCGCACCTCTCCAAACATAATGCCCAAAGGTCAAATCGTGCCAGAGATGTTTGATGCATTGACTTATCCACCGCGATGTGAAGATCGTTCAGTCATCAGGAGAATGTCCGAAACTGATATAATCACTGCTGCGACCCCTGCGCGTCTTGTGGCCGAGGTGACACAAGAGCTTTCCTATGAGCTGGTTGCAAGCTTTTTTATAACGTACCGTTCTTATATCTCCGGCTCCGACCTTCTTTTACTGGTAATGGCACGGTTGGAATGGGGCATTGATAGAGCCATTGATGGCCTGGTCGTCACTGTTAGATGCTTCACAGTTATTCGACATTGGCTGGTGAACTTTTTCGCCGACGATTTCGTCCTTGACTACGATTTACGTGTTCAATTCTGCGGCCTGGTAAATACAATGGTTAAGAAGCAAGCGTTGCTTAGAACTGACAGCAAGACGACAAACGATATCCTATCAAATATTAAGAGGCTGTGGAGGGATTCTTGTGCTGTGTACTGGGATGGCCCTGAATTTGCATACGACCTGGATGCCCTGGTGCCCATCGCTCCTGGTGGCATTGCTGGGTCCAGAAATCCACAACTCACTCCGAAATTTTGGGACGACCTCCTGCTCTCACAGACACCAGGCCAGGATTTCGAAGATCCCGCGTTATCAAAATCACCTATGGTTGATCTCGATCTACTGCACGATTTCCCGGCACCTTCTACAAATAGATTCTTCGCAACTGTCCCTCCCGAATTTCCTATTGAGTTCAACAAAGCTCAACTTCAACAGGCATCTTTACCACGTGGCAACAGGACTCAGTTGCCGTATCCTGAGCCACTCTCCCCACGCAGCATTACCAGCGTGGAAGCTTTGTCGTGTTCTATCCCGCCTCTATCAAAGACTGGGCAATTTTCTGCTGGAGCGGCCATGGGAGCCCATCCAGTAACAGCAGCATCTCAAAGTGGCACTAGCCTCCCAGTTGCACACACACCAAAGGCACTCAGGCCAAAGTCATATCGTCCAGGGCAAGGTTTCCAGCGCCATCGCAGTGTTTCGAACTCTTCTCGGCCTGACAGGACCCTGGAGGCCGACAGCGAAGAAGCTGCAAATGGCGAGGCAGGCTTGACATTGGTTGATAGATTTGCGGGTAGCCTTGTTAGAGGCCTCGTATTCCCCCCCGGGCATGTTTATCTACCGACATCTGATCCTTCCGAGAACCGACCAATTTCTCTTCCAAACAAGAAGACAGGGGCCCAAAAGCAAGATACCAACCAACAAGGCCTCGGGATGAAGAGAATGTTTGGCACTGTCCGCCGCGCAGTCAGTACCAAGGCCGATAATAAGCCTGAACCAATGCCAATGCCAAGGTCACCGCTGTCGCTTGGATTTCCGGGTTTATCACTACCATTTGATGATATTGAACTGGCTAGTTTGGGGCTAGGTGGAATGGGCACCGAACAAGCACGTTTACAAACCCCACCGAAGCTGGTCACCATGAGACCTGATATACTTAGCAAGTTCGTTGAATCGGATTTTGGAAAGGCCATCGAGCAACATAAAGTTAATGCAGCAAAAGCGAACGAAAGTTCAGAGCCTTGGGTACGGAGGATTAATGTTACCGCTGGGAGTGACTTTTTAAGGCGATCCTTAGACAAGGCAACTCTTACAGCATGTTCGACGTCTCTATCAGGGCTTGTGCCTGGCCACCGCGATTCGCCCCAGCCTCGAGAGAATACCAGCTTTTTCCTTCCTGAAAATGAAGATGCCGTGCAGACTCAAAATGGCACGAGTTTTCTCTTGGATGATGGTAACGACGGTTACGTGAATCGCGATATAGCCATGATGTCCGGAGCACTCCCTAGTCATCTGTCTACAGACGCGTTCACAGACACCTTCAATAATCGATCAGTTGCGCCGACCCCACCAGTAACACCACCTGAGGTATTTGTGGGATCTCCCAGACGTTCGTCGCACATTCTGGGGAATTATGGTCGCTCGCCCGCTGTACAGGCACCATCACTGACTCTTGATACGCTTAGCCCTTCGGGTGATTTTGATACACGTCCGTTATTCAGACCATTGAATAACCCATCAATGCATTCCCGTGCCAAACGGCATAAACCTCGCAGATCAACATCATTAAGACGGATAGCCTCCTTCCACAGTGGCTTTACGAATCAGATGACTGAACGAAGCTTTGATGCTACCTCGGTTTCCGACTCTGTAGATCGAGCCTCGGTTGGATCAACTCATGCACCTGGTAATCGTGTTCTCCGGCGACGTCCCGGAGGTGACCTCCGTGCTGCTCAAAACATTGGCGAGCTACCGCTAAGGCGGCATCGTTCATCAGGATCTCTTACTACGTATTCGGATTCCATACGAAGTTCATACCTACTGGGTGGGGGTTCCACAGGCTACGCCAACTTTGCAAGCGAGAACGATAGGGCCCAGAGCAACTCACGGACATTCTCTGTCGGAGCTCTGGCGGACCCTGAGGGCACGTCAAAGCCCAGAATTTCTCTGTTAAGCACCTCGTCTAAGCCAGCCCTACGGCCATCATTTCAAGCCGAAGCTGCAAAATTGGCCCAAATACCTGATGACGCCGACGATGATGGCGGAGTAGAAGCGGCCCTACTGAAGCTTGAGGGAAGATACGAGAAGAGGAAGTCCGATATCTCACCCCAAAGCTTGTCTCCAGAATTTATTCCACCGCCACGGCAAGACACTGACGGCAACGTCGTCCAAATGGCCGAGGAATTAATTATCGAAGCAGAGAGTAGTCAGCATAGGCAAAGTCACATTGTCGAGAAGGCAATATTTGACAACGGTGGAGCATTTGAGGCCCACCAGTCCGAACAACGAAGCTCTTTTGACTCACAGTATGAGCTTCAGCCCACTGTTTATCAGCCTCCTGTACTAGAGCTGCCCGATATTTCTCGGGAGTCACAAAATTCAATTCCTCTTTTGCAGCGCGACGGATCTCGATATGATTCCGATGATGAAGAAAGCCGAAACTGGAGGAATACATCTGTACTCCGTGGTCCCAGTCACGACAGGGATACGATTGGCCACCATGGCGCCAAAGAGTCCGAGACACCACTTGATAAGACGGAGAGTTCAAGCCAAATACCTCCTGGAGACACTCTCCAACGCCACAAGAGTGCAGACGAATCCTTTCTTCAGATTGGCAATGATAACGATGCCGACAATTACGATGATTACGATGACAATCACAGCGATCTGTCGTCTGAAATGTCCTTAGAAGAGGTCCCAACTAACGACTTCCTTGGGAATGCTTCCACGAACACATTCCGGCCTATTCATCCAGGCGCAATCATTGCCGAAGTAGAAATTCCTCCAACCACCAAACAGTTTAAAGAACCTTCCATGACGATGGAGCAAGCATTATTGATGTCCCCTACTGGCGGGCAATACCAGGGCCCGTTCCCTCCAACCCCAGATATTACACCAACATATGGGGATGGCCACAGAGATATTGCCATGAGATCGTGGTACAGCGACGATCATTTAGAGTCTCAACAAAGGCAAAATATTAACGAGGCTGTATCTGCTGGACCATTGTACAGCGAAGAGCATATGCCTTTTATACTTAATTTTGACTCAAATCTCGTGGCTAAGCAATTTACCCTCATTGAAAAAGAAGCATTGGGCGAAATTCATTTCAGAGAACTCCTCGAGATGAAGTGGTCTCACGAAGCGGCGTCGGCATGTCAGTCATGGCCTAAGTTTCTCGAAATCCTCCAACAGATGGAAGAAGATGATACAGTCAGCCATGGCATTGAAATCTGTGGAGCACGAAGCAGTATCATGACGCAGTGGGCCATCTCTCAAATCATCCTTACTCAGGACATCAACGAACGGGCCAGGACAATTGCGAAGCTTATTGAGATCGCTACGCACTGCCGTCAAATGGGCAACTATGCTACGCTCTTCCAGCTCACTGTCGCCGTCAGCAACCCAGTGATTGTAGAACTTCATGAGACTTGGAGACATGTACCAGCAGCCGAGGTTCAATCCCTCCGTGAGTTCGAAGAGCTGATCCAGCCAGCAAATAACTTCCGCCGCCTGCGTGATGAGATGGAGTCGGTTCTCGGCAAGCGCGCTTGCATCCCGTTGGTTGTGATCTACGCGAAGGACTTGACTGTGCTGAAGGACATGCCGAGTTATATTGCGAGCACTCCGACCGACCCGCCCCTCATCAATGTCAGCAAATGCCGAGCCCAGGCAACGGTTGTACAACTATTCAGCAGGTACCTGGAAAGCAGCACAGGGTACAAATTCCAGACTGTGCCAGGTCTGACAGATAGGTGCCTGTGGATTGCGGGGTTGAGCCAAACGGAGATCAGAAGCCGTGCAGAGAGATTGGTTTGAACGTGAGAGTGGATCTGAACCATATTGCACTTATCTGCGGATTGAATTTTCAGCGTAATGTGTAAATGAATTATTTTGGGTGTTTGAGATTTTGTTGACAACTTGGCGGAGGAAGGTGCAAGGGGATCGTTAATCAAAAGGAGCCAGTACATCATTATCGTCGTGGCGTTGGTCACTGGGGATATGGCTGGATGTACGGGGAGTGGAAGGGAGCATGTTTATGAACTGGAATATATCTTAATGACTGCCAGCAAGCACAATATACCCTAGCGAACAATCAAGTTTAACTATATTTTAAGATCGCCCTGTATGAAAGAAATGTATCTCAAAGTCTACGTTGTACACTGGAGTGTGAATGAACGGTGGTAAATTTTAGAGTTTGGAGTCTATCCTGATAATTTTCGTCTACAGCACTATCCATCTCCCGTTCCTTGGTCCCCCAACGTCCATGCGCTAGCTGAACCCATCGCCATCAATACTGTCTCCCTTATTACTCGTTATTATTCTTCAATCGTCCCACTGGCCCTCATACTCGAGATCACCTCAGCAAACCTATTCACCCTCTCCATGCCCGTCGTCTGTCTCGCAGTTTCAATACCAAGCAGCACACGCTTGATCCCCACCCCGACTGCGCTGGAGCCGCAAGTATCGCGCAGCACACTCAGACTCTGCTCCAACTCACTTGGCGAGTCAAAGGCGACTGTCTCCCTGCAGATTTTCTCAAGCTCCTCGATCGTGTTCACGTTCGGCACGGCCATCTCACGATCGAAGCTTGCGGCGAGGTCGAGCTGGTGGAGGATGGAGCGCTGGGTTGTGGTACCGATGATCAGAAGACGGCGGCCCTGGTGATGTGTTAGCAGTGATTTCATAATTAGTTGCGGAGAGGGAAGTTAGGCTTACCTTGGGTGGCTGCTTCGTTAGCAAGACCATGAGGGTCTGCAAGACAAGGTTGGAGAACCGTGGGCCGATGGGCACCCAGTCGACGATGCGCTCAATGTTATCGACGATGACGATGTTCTGGGGCGACTTGTAGGCGTCGGTGAAGACCTTGTTGAGGTAGTTGACCTTGGCCATTTCGGTGAACCCGATCATGTTTTCGGGGGATATGAGCTTGATGAACGGGAAATCGGATTCCATGGCAATCTTCGCTGCCAGAGCGGTCTTGCCAGCACCTGATGGGCCGTGTAGAAGAACCGAAAGGAGTGGTTCCGAAGCGGAGTTGCGGACTTGGTTCACGAAGAGCTCGCCGTCCTGAAGAATGTAGTCGATGTGTGGGCTGTAACGCAGAATACCTCCGCGAACAGCGGTGCTGAGTTCTTCCTCGGAGACACCAAAGGCTGGCTTTACTTCATTTAGCGCACTCATGAAATCGTTACGGTTGACTTTCATGTTTTCGATATCATCGCTAACGCCAGCCACAGTGCCCACCTTGACGTGACGGTTGAAGGCGAATGAGGAAGCCGACTTAACAAGTCCACTGATCTCCGCACCCGAAAAGTTCTTGGTGAGGGCTGCAAGCTCCGCCAGGTCAACGTCGTTGTCCATAACATGATTATCGCGCATCTTCATCGTGTGAATGTTGAGAATATCTTGTCTGCCGGATTCGTCGGGTAGAGAAATCTCCATGTGAACCTCCAGACGTCCAGGACGAAGCAGGGCGTCATCAATCATATCCATTCGATTGGTCATACCAATGAGGATAATATTATTGAGCTGGTCGACACCATCAAGTTTTGCAAGCAGTTGGTTGACAACACTGTCGCCAACACCAGTGCCACCTCCACCACCAGAGCCTCTCTGCTTGCATACAGCATCAAGTTCGTCGAAAATGATAATGTGAAGCTCACTCTCATCACCCCTCTCCTTGTATTCTTTCTCAGCATCAGCGAAGAGGTTTCGGATATTCTCTTCTGATTGACCGACGAATTTATTCAAGACCTCAGGACCATTAATGACCTTTGGCTCCCGGGAGTTGAACATTTTGCCAATTTGCCGAGCGATCAGGGTCTTTCCGGTTCCAGGAGGCCCAAACAGAAGAATACCCTTCACGTGCTGGATGCCCAGCTTCTCGATCAGTCCCTGGGGGAAGATGCGCGAGGCGAAAGCTCTCCTGAAGATGGCGCCGAACTCAGCGTCCAAACCACCAATTCCCATGTCCTCAAACTTGAAGTCTGGAGCAATGATAGAGTTGGCCGGTGGCTTCTTTGCCGATGCCTTTATCTTGATCGGCGAGCTCGCATCCTTGTAAAAAGTAATGTTGGTTTGGTTGGTCAGAATACCGCGTGCTTGAGGATTCGAAACCACCTGTCCCGAGCTCGCTGTGGGCTTCTCCATGCCAAGGCTACCGAGCTGCACCGTCTTGACTTTAAGGCTGAGCACAATTCCCTTGTGATCCATCACCAGCTGTTGTCCGGGGGCAAAGACTTGGTTCCCAAATAGCTTGTTGAAGTAGGCTTCCAGCATATCTTGATCGTATGGAGTCTCCGTCGTTTTTCTCCCTGCAAACCCAATCTCGACGTCCATTGCAGCCAGGTAACTTTGTCCTCCTTGCTCACCAAACGGATCGTAGAGCTCGGCCAAGACAGTCTCTGTGAGACTGATCGCGCACCATGATCGTTGTGGCCCAGTTAATCCGATTAACCCAGGGGGAAAACCTGGTGTAGGCCTTGCGGTGACAACGTGACTGCGGTTGACAAGGATATATAAATCGCCTCCATCCTGGCTAGGAGGGAAGTCCTGGGGCGACACTGCCGTTCTAAAGCCAGTCAGCACGAGCTTCGTCATGGCCATACGGAGGTACCTACATGTTGCCATATACATATCTGTCCTGCGTATTCTTATCCTCAACTTTTCCGAGCTGCAGCTGCTTCGAGATGCCAGCACTTCGTCCAACTGCAGTCCTCTGGGGAACCCCTCGGTTTTGTTGGGGGTACCCTGGTGGTGGCGGTCCGCGCTGGCCACCACCCCCATGGTTTCTTGGGTCGTCGTATCCGCCCATCTGTGTGTCGTGAGGGCTGTTCCTTTGGGGGCCGCTTGGCTGTCGCTCTCTGCCAGCGTTGGGAGGTTTGCCAAAGAGGTTGTCTCGGTTGAACATTGTGGTCGTGCTATGACGGGGTGCAGCCACAGGTAAGCTGTCGGATTCGAGACTTTGATAACACCGTATTAGCCGGGTCCCGTCGAAAGCAAAAGAAATCAATAGTTATATCTTAATGACTCACAAATGGAAGATAAAGGTTGTATTGGCTCAACTAAGTCTGAAATGTGTCCTAATGCTGATGACGACCTGTCCTGATGCTGTCTGCTCTTACGTAGGTGCCGAGTGGAGAAAGCTGATTATAAAGACAACGGTGTCCTCCAAAGCAATAAATCCAAAATGTCCTTCTTCTTTCTTACTTTATGGTGAAATATGAAGCTCCCTTGGAAGTGGTGTACTCCGATTATATTGCGATTGCTTGCTCTGTCCCACGAGACGATTGGAGCTTCGGCATCAGCATTCAGTAACCTTGGGTCTGTGCACCTGGTGGGCGGGTTTTATGTCGGTGTCGCCTCTAGCCCCTCTAATGTCTTGGCGGGATCATACTCTCAGCCTCGTCCCCACTTGAGCCTCGACGGCACGACGTTTGTTCAACTATCCAGCCACGAGCTGTCGCTGCCTATCATGCCTTTGTGAGTATATATATCTATGTTATTTGTCGACTGTCTTGGACTGGAACTAATGTGAACGTAGACATTTATTAGGCAAGAAATCGTGGAATGTCTATAATGCCGATAACATCGAGAAGGTCAAGCGCGACGAGGCTATCGCGCAGGCAAAAGAAGAGGCCGAGGAGCAGCGCATGCAAGAGATCGATTCTGCGCGACGAATAGCCATACTACGCGGCGAGACGCCGCCTCCACTAGAGATTACAGATGAAGCACATGATGAATCCGAACGAGGGCCGCGACAGCGTGGCCCAGCGAGGGAGAAGAAGAAGAGGAAGCGGGCGGGAGAAAACGACACAGACTTCGAGATGAGGGTGGCGAAGGAGCAGAAGGTATCAGCTAGCGAGGACACACAGATTGTTTTGAGGAAACCAACCACCGAGGCGCCCCTCCTTGACGAGTCGGGGCACATCGATCTCTTCCCTTCGGAGCGCCCAAAAGCACCCAAGGACGACACGAAGAAGGCGCATGCGGAGAAGGAGCTGGCGAAGAGGAAGAAAGAGTATGCAGATATTTACACAGTCCGTTTCTCCGATGCGGCTGGGTTTAAGAAGGGGTTAGAAAGCCCGTGGTATTCCTCTGGCAAGGCGGGCCTTGCTGTCGATGAGCCACTCGAGGTACCAAGCAAGGATGTTTGGGGTAATGAGGATCCGAGGAGGAAAGAGAGGGAGGCTACGCGGATTGTCTCGAATGACCCGTTGGCTGCTATGCGGCAGGGAGCTGCGAAGGTTAGACAGGTGGCGAAGGAGAGAAAACAGTGGCAGGAAGAGCGGGAAAGGGAGATGCTGGAGATGGAAAAGGCGAGCATACGGAGAAGACCTCGCGACGACCCAGATGATGAACTCGAGGGGTTTTCCCTTGATAGGCCTGAGGATAGGTCTAAAAGTAGACATCGTGATGATCGTAGGTCTAGCCACGGTGAGTCGAGGCGGCGGTCACATCGGGATAGGAGCCGTGATTCAGAGAGGAGTCGAGAGAGGCGCAGGCATAGGCACAGACACAGAAGTAGCGATAGGGATAGAGACAGGGTTGATCGCCACCGTCACTAATGAATAATTGAATCACGAATACATATAATGCCTCACTACACAGGCGTTAATCCACAGCTAGTTGCCCTGACTTGAGACCAGGTGTATGTGAATAGATCTTCACTTTCAATACGAAGGCACTTCTTACAACATAAAAAGCATTCATTACGTCTGAAGAACATATAAAATTTCGAAGGGTATAAAAAATCCGCTATCAAAAGGTGCAACTCCATCCCCGAGTCCCGCACCACGCTTCATGAACCCATTAAACGCGACCTCCCCCCTTTCCAAATTGAAACGCCTGTTTTAACCGTACTCCAACAAGCTCCCAATACTCCCAACAAATTAATATAATCGCCATCGCCATCATCATCCACACCCCCTACGTCCCCATATTCTTCTTCAGGCTCTCAAAGTACGCCCCCGCCCACACATTCATCACCTCCGCATCACCCACATCCCTCCCCTTGCACTTCCCAACAACACTACACAAAATCCTCCCCAACAACTCCTCCGTCATCGGCAGCGCCCCCTCCGGCAGCTCCCTCGGATTCAAAAACTCATCCTGCTCACTCAGCAGCTCCGCAGCCGTAGGTCTCTTATGCTGATCCCTCTCCAAACACCTCTTGAGCAGACGAATCAGCGATTGCGGGAGCGTGACCCCGCCCAAGCCACGCGCCGGGAACTCAATCGCGTAGCCCCAATCGATAATCGCGCGGCAGCGACTCAGCTGATTCGAGATATGCGCGAACGGCTGCCGTCCATACGCCATCTGGTAGAGTATGCATCCCAAGCTCCAAATATCGCTAGGCTTGCCGAGTTTCATGACTTTCGGGCCGCTGCTGTGGCCGCGCATGGCGCCCGGGGCTTTGTTCTCGGGGAGCTCGCTCGAGTCCATCAAGCTCTCCGGGCTCATATAGTTGGGCGTCCCGATCTGGGTGTCGCGGTGGACGTTTACGGTTTCGTCGGTCTGGATGGCGTTTGCGATGCCGAAGTCGATGAGTTTGAGGAGGCCCTTGACGAGCACGAAGTTGGCGGGCTTGAGGTCCGAGTGCACGATGTCGTGGGAGTGGACGGCGGCGATGCAGACGAGCATTTCGCGCCAGTAGTAGCGCGTGAAGGAGGGATCGAAGACGGCGTTTTCGGTGTTGTAGCGCAGACTGAGGATGCGGTTGAAGTCGAGCTCGCCCATCTCCATGAGCTGGAAAAGTGGGTTAGACAAGTATACTTCCAATGGGGGGGTAGGGGATAACTTACCACACTCAGCATCTGCTTCTCGTCGTTCATCTCGTAATCCAATATTGTTACTACACGGTCGTTTCCTTCCAGCTTCCTCAACAGATCAATCTCGCCTTTGTAGCCCCTAACAGCATTCTCATCTGCATCCTCCAGACTGACGCGTTTTAACGCATAAATCTTCCCGTTCTCTGCCATTACCCTCCACACCTTACTACTTCCACCCCGACCTAAAATCTCCAGGCGCGTATAACTCTTGCCATTAACTCGTATATTATTCCTCTTCTTAGACGAATGCGAAGTCGTCGCCGCGCCTGCCGTGGCAGTTGCGGTTTCCAAAAGAGACATCTTAGGGGGCGGCGGAGCAGGTCGGCGTGGGGTATTCTGGGATCTTGCGGCTAGTGGCTGTCGCACTGGAGAGACGGTGCGCATGGCACTCAGATCTGAGCTTTGTGGGCGCAAGGGGACCTTGTCAATTTTATCGAGAAGCACCAATGACGGTGCCTTGTTGCGCTTGAAAGTGGGAGGCGCCTCGTTTTCTTGGTCATGGCTTGATGGCATCTCCGGCCTTGGAGCAGGAAGCTTAAAGACAGGTTGTGCGGGTTGGGCGGGTGGTGCGTTGTCTGATGGGGAAGGCCTGGCTTGCTCAACAACAGGATCCGCCGGGCGATTGTATACAGGCACTGGAGGAGAAGGCCTGGCTTGTTTTAATGCTTCCCTCCCACTCATGGGACTACCAGACGCAAAGTCTCGGTATTGTGAAGCGGAATAAAACGACGATTTCGGGGCCTCGGATTCCTGGCTCGATGCCGCCTCCCCGCTTCTGGAATCATGGTTATCCGCTGCTTGATTTTCCGGCTCTTGGCTCTGGCGTTCCTGGCTTGAGTATGCAGATTCAGCACCCTCGACATCCTGACCAGCACCTTGCTCCTCTTCACTTTGCCTCCTCTTGCCTCTTCGTGCAGGCCCGCTCAAGAAGCTCCCAGCCTTTCCGAGCCGCTTCACTCTCATAGAACTTTGCATTCCCGTCTCTTCCCCATATCTCGTTCGGTTCGCAGTTGAACTGCCATATCTCGTGACACTGCCTAGGCTGGTGCCATTATACGGCCTCGCAACCGTAGCAGGGTCCTCCAACTCTTCCGGTTCAAGGGCAGCAGCTCCTGATCCGGATCCAATGCGATTTGACGCTCTTCCGCTGGATCCAAATGACGAGCCATGATTTGAAGATGCTGTGATTGGTATCCGTACAGTCCGCGGGTATGGTGCGGGGGTACTCAGGTCGAGCGGGCTCCCCGGTCTTGACGGCACCTGCTCACTCGGAGCTCTCACAGAGTTTGACAAACTCGTCGTCCGGCGAAGTGATGCTGAGCCAGGAGTCCCGCTTAGTCGGACCACACGGCGTGGATATGGGCTGTGGGTGCGAGATACCATCGCTGGGGATGCCGTGCGCTCCCGGGCCATCTGCTCGGGTGCTGGCGGCTCGGAATATGTGTGTCTTTGCGCAACAGCCGTTGAGCCCGACAGATTGTGTTCGTTGGTTGCGACAATTGGGGAAGCAGAGCCAAGCATCGAAGCTTCATCATTCAACAAAGCATTCGTGAGGGCGCTGAACTTCATTGGTACAGGTAGGTCGTCATCAGAGCTATCATGATCGGAATAGCGGCGCGTCCTAGATATCGGATGTTCTGCAGGATTCCCATTCGCCGCAGCAGCCTCCCTTCGTACAAAAGTCGGTCTTGCTGGGGCCTGGCGCAGCGCCTGTCTCGACGAAGGTCGTCGCATCTGCTGAGTGCCGAAGTGGCTTGAGCCCAGTGGTGTAGGGGACGCGGTTGCCATGGGGGGCGGCGCGTCGGAGTCGGCGAGTATAGAGCTATACGATAGATTCAATGCTGGGCTATAACGTGTTCGCTCTCTTCTTCATGGCCGAAAGGTGTCGCTGCTTTGGGTAATAGAATTATACGTTTGGGGGAGACAAAATTATCGCGTGCAATATCGAGGTCCGCGACGTGGTGGCCGAGGGAGTGTGATTGGCCAAGACGACACAGGGACTAAACTCCACTGTAAACACGCTGACCGGGCAACGGATTCACATCACGTGATGTATAAATCTCGAATGGTGGCCTTGGTTAAATCATCTTATTACAGCTAAGGGGATGCTTTTCTGTGCCAACATTAACGTTTTTTGAACTTTATGAATATTTGCTTGTTTATATTGTTTTGAAGCCACAGTCATGAAAAGTTGATTCCAGTGATCATAATGCTAAATTTTCACTCCCCAGACGCCATCATCCAGTCTCGTAATGCACCCGCTTCACCCAAACTCCCTGTAACTCTAATGCTGCTGCCGTTCCATCATAAAGCCTCCCGGCTATCTCATACCACCAGGTTATTCACAACAAATTCCTATGCCACAGTTAGCGGGTTGATATTTCTCAACAACCAAATTTCACATACCGGGTGCTTCGCCTGCAGCTGTCCCATAATACTCTCCACCCCGTCAGCCAACCCCTCAACATTGAAATCCCACTGCCTCAGCACCCCCCCCGCAGCACCCTCCCCC